>OX424573.1:100359773-100444523 GCA_949152435.1 Gastracanthus pulcherrimus
TTTTTATTGTTATGTAAGGGAGGTTTTGGTAGTTTTTACTACTCCCTCTTCATTGCTACAAATTTTACAGAAAAATTCTTTTTAAAAATATCGCACCTTGATACATAACTTTCAGTCTCGAAAAGACCAACGAACTAACATCGTATTAGCTAATGCGAGAATGGCACGTCTAAAAAAATTGTTTTAATAAATTACATACAATTACGTACAAAAAAAACTAACAACAATATAGTAACAATAACAATTAAAATAATTTTTTACAAAAACCTCAAACAGAACCAATATTGTTACTCACTTGAACAATAAAACCCATCAAACCACAGTTGTTTGACAGTGGAGACCGATCGGCGTTGAAGATATTTTGTCAACGCATGATGTTACCGGCCGGCTTGTCTTAAAACCACTGAGTATAAATTCTTGATCGAGCCCACCACTCTCTCGCATTCTCCGATTTTCGTCGGAGAGGGATAAATACATTTTGTAATTAATAAGAAAGTGGACTCTGACAAGATTTTAAATACATTTAATAGTTTTAACAATGATTTGCAATTTACAGTAGAGATATAAAATTATAAAAATAATAAGTTTTCTTGACATAGAAATCATTGGAAGGGATAATGATTATGCGATAACGAAATGGTATAGGAAGCCAACAGCTTCGAGCGTTATTGCAGAACGTTGCAATTATCTGTAATCTAGTCGACAAATGCATAAATCTTTCTGAGTCATGATGAAAATTTATGCATAGATATAACATATCTGTTAAGGTGATGTTAAACCCCGTGTTACTGGTAAATACGGGGAACCACTTTTTTGATTCATTTTTCTATTTTAAGAAAATATCTCTATGATATGTTGTTCTTTTTGGTTGTAACAACAACTTTCCATAGAGATATTTACTCAAAATTGAAAATGAAATGAGAAAAGTGGATCCTCGTATTTGTCGATGACAGGTGTCTTTAGCATCACCTTAAGCAATAACTACCCTAAAAAATTCATTGACAAACACATTAAAAAGAGATTAAAGCACATTACAAATGGTAATAAGAACAGTATAAATATTATAAATGCCAACAAACGCACTCTTTTGAGGAAGCCTAAGATGGTTCTCCCATTTGTAAAAAATATTACTTTTAAGATTAATAAAAAACTAAGAAACTACAACGTCATTCCTATAAATAAGATGATTCATAAATCTAACAGTATGATCAAACTAGGCAAGGATAAAATGGATAAGTTAGATAACAGTATAGTCATATATAAACTTGATTACAAAGATTGTCGGGCCACTTATATAGGAAAAACTATAAGACGTTTAAAAAAACGAAAAGACGAACACAAAAATTATGTAAAAAATAGAAAGGACAGTTACGCATTAGCGAACCATGTAAAAAGCACTAGCTATAGCATACATTTTACAGACATATAATTTTGGACCTTGAAAACAATTTTAATAAACTGTCTTTTTCTGAAATAATTAATGTATATTCCCATAGCAATACATTAACGACTAGGGTATGCCACGATTAATCCTATTATTTGAATGTGAATATTTTGTAAGTGCCGTAATTAGAACAATTGACCTGAAATGTATGTGGACCAAAAGTGTATTTAAAATAAAAATTATAACCTTTAATGCGGAAGCAGATTTATCAGAAGTTTGATTTGCATTATTTGATGCGAAAAAAGAAAAGTGCACTGTTTAAAAATTCTGCTGAAATGATATTTAGCTTGAGACCATTTTGTATCAAGTCTAGAATGAAAGATAATATGGAACACTAAATTTTAAGATTTTTTGCTCCGAAAATGGATATGGCGATCAGATGGAATCTGAATATCACAATATACGATAATTCACGAGGTTCACAAAGTATCACAATGGCGTCTAAATTTTTTTTACATTTTTCACCTCGATTCGATAAAAAAATGTTATAGCACTTTTTTCTAAAAACATATATATATATATATATATATATATATTACTCTATAACTAGCCACTTTAGAGAAAAAAGTGCTATAACATATATATATATATATATATATATATATATATATATTTCTAACCGTGTGAGTGGGGAAGGGGGAGGGGGGGGGATACAATATTCTTCCCGTGGTATTTTCCCGGCTCGTGCATTGTACATGAAGTACGAGGTTCCGAGTCTTCGCTCGGAAAGCTCGCGTCGTGCGGAGGATATAATCTTCCTCCCGTGTTATTTCCCCGGCTCGTGCTCTATACACGAAGTACGAGGTTCCAAGTCTTCGCTCGAAAAGCCGAGTTTTCGCTCGCAAAGCTCGGGTCGTGCCGCGCGTGCTACCATGCGAGCGCGTACCACACGAGCTTCTCGCTGGTCACAGCAGGTTTCATACCTGTTTAACGTGTCTGGCAAGCTTCTATGAAAGTCCGCGTTAGCGGCGATAAGCGGGAACGAAGAGGATATTTCGTACGAATAACTACACGAATAACTATATGAAGCGTATATTGAACATCCAAAGAATTACATGAAAGACGGAGGTACGAGTCTCCGCGATGTGCTCGTTTGATTAAGTCTCGCGTGGCCAGGGTTTTCCGTCAGCGCCGCCGCGGGTAAAGGTTCAAAAGGCCAAGCGCACTTCTGCGTCTGGCGTCTCCTCGGCGTTTCTCTCTCACTCTTTCATACACGAGTGGCGGGCGTGCCGTGCGCGCGGGGATGATGGCGAGTTCTCGACGGTGATGCTGCATGCCAGCAGTTCCTGACCGCTGACTGGCAGGCGTCCCTCCTCACATTCAGGCGCGCACAGTCCTGCTTTTCTCCTCCAACCTCTGGTCCTCTCGCCTGCAGGCCCGACGCGGATTTAAATTACGAATACCCGCGGTGGCGCGTACGTTATAATATATATATATATATATATATATATATATATATATATATATATATATATATATATATATATATAAACTCCAAAACACCTTTAAATGGCAACACTGTTCTCAAACGGTCCTACAAGTATATTTCCAACTATACTAGCATCCCCTCTTACTGATGTACGATGCCGAAATGTCCACACTAACAATAGCGCAAACACATTAGCTCCGAGCTCCGCCTTCAGGCAGGTAGAGCGTTGCTGACCTGCGCGCGGCTGCTCTTTAGAAGACTGGCATTCGAAAAATATTTGAGATACGGCCTTGAAATTTAAACAGGATATTCTTGAAGGTATAAACTGTCGAAAAAAATCGATATATATATATATATATATACATTGCAACATAGGAATTTTTAGCAAATATGCTGAAGTTTTCATAAAAAATGGTTCCAAACCCTTTTAAGGGGCTATACCAGTGTAACACTTTAAAAAAATCGATTTTTTGGCCTTTTTGACAGTTTACACCTTCAAGAATATCCTGTTAAAATTTCAAGGCCATATCTCAAATATTTTTCGAATGCCAGTCTTCTAAAGAGCAACCGCTCGCAGGTCAGAAACGCTCTACCTGACTGAAGGCGGAGCTCGGAGCTAATGTGTTTGCGCTATTGTTAGTGTGGACCTTCCGGCATCGTACATCAGTAAGAGGGGACGCCAGTACAGTTGAAAATATACTTGTAGGACCGTTTGAGAACAGTGTTACCATTTAAAGGTATTTTGGAGCCATCCAACGCAGCTGTACTCGAAAGGTCTATTTAGTTTACTCGTAGCTGTTCTATAGAGCACAACGGAGCGTATACGTTAGCAAAAATGAGTGGACAAAATTCTAATTCAAATAAAATCGCACTCACGATAGTCCTATCCATAGATCTAGAAGTAAGAAGAAGAGATTCTCGGGAAATCAATACAGTACAGCCGCTGAAAAACTCCTCCGTACCGAAAATGATGAAATTATAGTTGATCTTACTCATGGATACCGCTTCATTCAGTTCATCTCTGTTTTCACTGCTATTAGCAGTTTAGTAGTGTGTAAAGATTGCAAAAAAAAGTTAAGTTCAATGAAGCAAGATCACGGGGTTTAGGATCTAAAATTGCTGTGATATGCGAGTGCGGTGTTTCATATGTGAATTCTGGACCGATGATTAGTAATGCTTATGAAATAAATCGTCGTATTTGGGCTACATTTTATCATTTGGGTTCGACAGACAAAAACTCGAACCATGAAAACTGCCCTGCAGGTGCGGACAGCTGGTGCTTATATCGCCGCGCGGAAGCTGAAGGCATGGACATGTCAAAATTCAAGCACGATTATCGTCCTCTTGACAAAGATGTTATAAAAGCTTTGGAACCAATTTATACGGACCTAAGTAGAAGAGAATTACTAGAGAGATGCAAAGGAGGGAACACCCAAAATAATAATGAAAGCTACAATAACTTGCTCTGGCACTTTGCCCCAAAAACACCTTCATAATAGCTTAAAAACCGTTGAGCTCTCTAATTTTCTTGCTGTTTCGATCATTGTTGAAGAGTTGAGGTTCGCGAATGAATATAGACGAAAATTGGCGTTTATACGATAATATGTTTATTGAAAAATATTCATTTTTCGGTAGGGCACAAATCACTAAATGAAAAACTTACGGAAATAACCTTGATGGGCGGTACTGCGCAGCTGTCTTTTATTTATATAATAATTTTAATTAAATTCTCTTTGAGAAAGCATAGTGTCAAAGCAGTTGGAAGCGATTGTTTTTCGTCTTTTGATGAAGATTTTGTTTTAGAACAATTTTACATCTTTATTATTTTTTTTTTTAAACTTTTGATCGCTTATTTCTTGGATATTACACGGTAATTTTTAAACCAACCAAAGTTAATTTTTTACGTTTTTTCTGAAGGTTTGAAATCAAAAAGAATGTTTAAAATTTATTGGTTTTTGATTTATATCGATTTTGCATTTTTATGACTTTTCATTTAATACATTTTTTATCACTTATTTCTTGGGTATTACGCGCTAATTATTGACTAATCAAAATTATTTTTTTTTTTATGAAGATTTGACATCAAAAAGAATTTTTATGATTTTATTTATTTATTTATTCCAGAGTTACATATAACATGTGCTGTAGTAAATTCGATACAGAGTAGAAATTATTTACACAATAACACACTTTAGCGCCGCAAATCCTGCAGAGGGAATTGGTATTCCCTGTTCGCAGGTCCGGATTAACAACAAAAATAAAAAAGTGCTGGTTAGTTTTACTATATTCTTCACAGCAAAAACCTCCAGCCATACTAAACCATACAATGCAAGTACCATTCGTTCATAAGGATAGAATGTATCTACGTCGGACTTCCAGACATGGATCATTCCATCCTTCACTATTCATTTATACATACTTTGGTTGGGTTATGAAAGTCTTCTGACTCTGTTCATACCAACTCTATATGACATTATTTATAATTTATTAAAAAATTAACAGTGATATATAATCTCTCTTTAACATTTCCATATAAATCCTTATTAATTAATATTATCATTATAAATTGTGTTAGAGATTCTATATTTTTATATAGTTAGTAATAATATGACGACGGCATTATATTAATTCGCGTTAATTAAGATTACATTGCACATGCTTAAGATTCTATATTTTTATACATTTTTCTTCGATATTATACATATTTTTATTCTTATAATTTAATCATTGTGACCTAGCACTATAGTATTACCAATACCTCACTAACATGGATCTTGCCATCGTAAATTTTTCTGTTGTTGCGTGTTTATCTCTTGCATATACTATTCTTTCTATGGTGTTGAGCCTAGCCGGGCAAGAAAGTCCAACAGCACAGGTAACTCTGTAATGTGGTAACATCTCTTTGTGTTGGTTAGCTGAATCACATTTGCAGTTTGATGTAAAAACTATATCGTCAATAACTACAATATCATTATAAGATGATTGTTGTTTAAGTGGATACATTGAGTTTGCAAAAATTTGTTTTCCTCTTATTCCTCTGTCAAAGTAAAAAATCGCCTTATTCGATCCTAGGTAGTTGATAACCCCATATGTCATTCTGTGACTTGCTAATTTGTTAATCTTCTGTCCAGGTGCAGCCGTTGCTTCCATTTTTCTAGCTTTCATGTTGTTCTTTTCAGCCATTTCATCAATCTTGGTGAAGACCGTTTCTACTGGTTTATATTTTTCTATATTTGGATCTTTATTAACATCTATTATGTATTTGATATCCGCTTTTCTGTTTCGTGTGTCCATTCATTTATTATTTCGTTTGTTATATTATATAGACTATTGCTGATTTTTGGGTATGAGTTTATCATTTTATTGTAATCGTAGTTCGAGATACGCAGATGTTTGCGATTATTGTATGACTTACACTTGACCTTAGCACAAATGTATGTTCTAATATCAAGCATTATACTATTAGCCAATACTAAGTCTTCTCTGGATCCATACACACCAATGTCAAGTTTGTTTTCAATGAGTGCTGCTTTTCTCTGCTGCAGTAAAAACTGTAATTTAGAGGATATTTGGCACTGGCATACACATTCATCTTGGTTGCACAGCGATAAAAGCCATAATTTAAATTGTTGGCAATCTATTGTCGTTGCAGTTTTTGTTTCATTCATTATTTCTCAACCAATCCTGTATCTTTTTTATATTTGTTTTTTTTGTATATCTAAAATTTTTAGTTTAATTGGCAATTTATTAAATATACTGATTGCTTTAATATAACTATTTTTAGTACTAACAGTTTTGTAATATTTTGGTAAAATTAATAGTTTGTTTCTTGTTTTACTCGTCGAGTTGATATACTGATCTTTAAAATTATCATAGTTATACCAAAGACACTCAGTTGTGAATAATTGTTGCAGGTTAACTAGAATTATTTTTTGAAAAGTATTTTTATTTATAATTTCTAAAATATTTGTTTAACTGTTTGCAATAAGTGTAGTTTGTTTCAATATGCACCACACCACGCAATTATGCCATAACTAATAAGGCTGTGGAAGAAAGCATAGTATATAATTTTTACAGTATTAGTTTCCATGAATTTAGAAATTTTACTAAAGATGAAAATCAAGTATCTTGTCTTATTTATAAGATATTCAATATGTTTGGTCCATCTCATATTCTCGAAAATTATATCCAAATATTTTGCTTTATTCACTCTCTTTAGTATTTCATTATTGATTTCAATTTCAATTTTCTATGGTACACTGTCACAATAGTTTCAAAAAGTTATATAAACTGGTTTTTGTGTATTTAATGTTAATTTATGTGGTCTAAACCATGTTGAGACATTTTCTAAGTATTTGTTCATTTTGTTTTCAACTTCAGAATAAGTTTTTCCATTTGCTATTACAGCAGTGTCATATGCATAGGACAGGATGGAATTGTCTGGCATGTTTGTTAGCAAGTCATTCACACGTATAGTCCCTTCAGGGACACCAGTATTAACGTTTTCAAATTCACTTACATGTGAACCTATTCTTACTTTTTGTTTTCTATTGGTTAAATAACTTGTAATTAGTTTATGCGCCTTTCCTCTAATACCAGATGAGTAAAGCTTATCTAACAGTACTTTATGATTTACTGTGTCAAAAGCTTTTGCCAAATCTAGGAATGTAATAGCTATGGGTTTACTTTGATCTAAATTTTCATAAAATGTTTTAGATATAAGGCTTAATGCATCTTTAGTGCCAATATTTTTGATAAATCCAAATTGTTTTTTACTTAATATATTACTATGGCTTATAAAGTCTATAATTCTATTGTGTACGATTTTTTCAAAAGTTTTTGCTATATCTGATATTAACGATACAGGTCTGTAGTTTCCCATATAATTTTTTTCCCCTGCTTTGTATATTGGTATCACTTCATCCTCCTTCAGCATATCTGACCAAATTGATGTTTCGATACAGCGATTAATTACATAGCCAAAGTGTCTGCTATAGTTGTAGCTATAGTTTTCAATGCCTTTGCATTAATATTATCTACACCACCTTTTTTCAGTTTTAAATTGTTTATTATCTTTATAATTTAAAATTCGTTTGTAGGTTTTATAAAGATTGTTTTTGAATTACTTTTAGGTAGTTCTAATTTTTTATGTTTTGGTATCTTTATTTTCTTACTCAGTATTTCTCCAAGTTTGCAATAGTACTTATTCATTTTGTTCGCAATTTCTTTCCTACTTTTAATTATTCTATTATCTTCAGTTTTCAACTGAGTAATAGTAGTATCGTTACTGTTTTTATTTTTCTCAATTTTATTATTTATACAAGCCCAGAGTTTTCTTGGCTCATTTCTATTAATCTCTATTGTTTTCTTATCATATTCTATTTTTGCTGCTGTATTGACCTTATCTAAAGTTTTAACAAATTTTTTGTAATTTTCTTTGAGTTCATCATTATCTGCTTTATGTTTTAGTCGTTTGTATAGTATTTCTTTTATATTACAAGAGTTCAATATTGCTCTTGTTATCCAGTCTTTCCTGGGGGTTTTCTTGGAGTTGCGCAAATTTGGTTTTTTGTATTTTGATTTTTCAATGCAAATTTTAATTTCTTTTATTATTTCCTTAATAGTTTCATTTGGATATTTTGTATTTTTAAATTTTGACCAATTTAATTTCATAGCATTATTGAATAATTTTTTTTAATTATAATAATACATGTCAATTTTTGTCTCTTTATTTGAGTTAGGTCTACCATTTTTTATTTCTAAAAATAATGGATAATGATCAGTTATGGGCACCATAAGTGTTAGTGATTTTGTGATGAGGAAGTCTGTTTCGATAAAAATGTTATGAATACACGTTCCTTTATCCGTAGTTATACTTGATGATCTTGTGGTATTTGTAAATCCTGGGAGAAAATCTTTTTCCAATAGGTGGTTTAGGAAATCTACGCGGATAGCATTATAATCCTGTATATTTATATTAAAATCGCCAATTATAGTATGATTTTTTGCTTTTCTTTTTTGTTCTAAATAAATTTTGAAATTTAGATTAAATTCAGTACAATTTAGTCCGTGTATCTATATAGAGATGAAATTTCTATTTGTTTATTATCATTTAATGTAATTATAGTGTTTGATATTTTTAGTTTGCCTATTTTTATCGTTTCATTAGTGTGTATAATATTTTCTTTTACGTATACCCTACACCATCATTTTTATTAATTTTTCCAAGTTATAATATAATTTGTAGTCCTTAATTCTATAATACTGATAATGAGTTAAATTCCATACCTCTGTACATACAAGAACATATTGTTTTATCTTAAGACTTTTAATAAAGATTAGAAGCTTTTCAAAATTGGCATTTAGGCTTCTAACGTATAAGTATAAAATCAAACTATTGTTACTATTTTTTTCTTTGTTAAAAATGTCAAGATCCCTATATAATCTCTCTTGCTTGTGAATGCTATTTTGTATTTCTTCAATTAAGTTTATTTGTGCTTCCATTATGTAGTTGCTGTAGATTCTGGTGTAGGTTCTAGACTTGTTGATAATGGCAGTGTTCGTTGTTTTGTTGTTGTGTAGGGAAATTGGCTGCGCTTAGTTTATTTACTATTCTCTTCACTGATTTTACTTGCTTTTGGTAAAGTAGCTTATTAGATTGTATATTACGTATTTGTTGTAGTGCACTTGATTCATCCCATGTCGGTAATGTAGGCGCGACCGGGTAATCAGTCGAGTTAATATATTTTTTTACTTTATTTTTAAGTACACTGCACTTGAGTCTGTCTGTTGGTAAGTGATCCGTTGGTAAGCTCGTTCTGTATTTAGTATTGTTAAAATTACAATTTACACATTCAGTTTTGGTATTCTTACATTCACTCACATTGTGTTTGGCAGAGCACTTAATACATGCAGATTCATTTCTACATTTGGATGCATGATGTCCATATCTTCCACAGTTGAAGCAAGGGGTGACGTTTATCAGATCATAAGCTTTGCACAATTGATGACCTACAAAGATCTTGTTATTGTTTTCACGTATAAACTTGTAAATTTCTGGTGATACTTCCGTTAGAACTGTACTAAATTTTGTTCCTTTTATTAGTGTACATGTGCAGTATCAAGCCATTGTTATTAAATTGCTTGAAATTTCTTTCATTGATATCATTTTCTATATCCTGTTGTTCCATATTTGTAGTATTATTTATACCGATAATTTTTAGTTTTGGATTACCTTGTTGTTCTATCTTGATTTCGCAATTTATTAGGTTATTGGTTCGAACAGTCTTCGCTGTTTCTAGACTTTTAATATTCATACAACTAATTCCTATTTCTTTATCATTCTTCTTGCGAATGAACTTAGTTTGGATATTCTTCTCTGAAACTAAGCAGTTCGTGAGTAATTCCATTGTATTTTCCTGGTTGGGGTCATTAGCCTTAATCGTTATTCTAGGAACTCGCTTCGGTTTCGTCCTAATATCACTCATCACTTCTGCATATGTTTTATTATTTATCGGTATCTCAGTATTTTTTTGATTTTGCAGTTCTATAAAGTTTTTCTGCAATTGGTTTTTATCTTGCAATTCTGTCACTAGGTGCTTGAGTAAGGTATTCTCAGCTGTTGAATTGTTCATTTCACTTTCATCTTCTTTGATTGTTGCACTATGTTTTTCCACTGTTTTATTGTGTAATTCTTGCAGTAATTCTTCTCTGATTTCCTCAGATTGTTTCAGTTTTATTAGTGCAATAATTTTTTTTGTCACATTACTTAGCATATGTTCATCAGATTTAGAGGTTATATCGTCACCTTCGTATTTGGGATGTTTTGTTTTATCGAAATCACTCTTAGGGTATGCATTTTCACAGATTATGCAAATCGCAGTTTTAACTGATTTAGTAGGGTGACACTTATAATATTTACGATCAGACTTATCCGGACGATCTTTCGCGTTCGACGCCATGATGGCTCAATATCTAGTGATTTATTGATTCATTTTTGTTTTATAACGTTTTTCTCATTTTTATGATATTCATTTTTTCCAAAAAGTTTTCATCGCGTTTTCTTTGGTATGACGTGGTCATTGTTAGGTCAACTAAAGATGATTTCTTTTTTATGAAGATTAGAATTGAAAAATAACTTTAAAGATTTATCGATTCATTTTTGTTTTATAACATTTTTTCATTCTTATGATATTTTTGTATTAAGTGAAAACGGGGGATCCTGTTTAGGAGGTCCAAAGAATCGATTTTTTTTATTGCTTAATTCGATACCTAAAATATTCAAGAATATGTAAACAAAGTTACAGAATCCAATTCTAAATATTTCCGAAGATATAGAGCCGAAAGCAGAGGGGCGTCGAGCAGGTATGCGAGCGCTCGGCCAGACTCGAGCGCGCGCTCCGCCCCTCGATCTTCTACTCCGAATTGCATACTTGAAAAGGTTCTATCTAGTCTTTTAAAACAATATCTAGAGTTTGTAGTAGTGTCGTGTTGAGCCATAATACGGTTTGTTGAAGTATGAGGGTGTATAATACCTCTCTGCGTACGCGTTTTTCCTTTGCTGCTTCTAGCATCAACGGTTAGTTTTGTTCTGATTCTTGGCTAGTATACGTCGTAAGAATATCATGGCAAGTTATCCGAAAGGTGAAAAATCGACCTCTGAACGAAGAATTGGATACAAGCAGTAGTACGAGAAAATTGTCAACTGCGAGCACCGAAGATATAATTGTTAATCCACTTCATTGCTATAGAATTATTGAATTGTTCACAGTTTTTCATGCGATTACTGATATTGTAATGTGCAGATCGTACAAACAAGACGTATCATTTGCAGAGAGTAAACATCGAAGCTTAGGTTTTAAAACTGTTCTATCGTGTACGTGCGGTCGAAGAGATATCAATTCAGGGCCGTTGATAAATACTGGCTGCGAAATAAATAGACGGATCATGTTCGTTATGAGGCGTCTTGGTGTTGGGCGAGAAGACATCAATATGATTTGTGATCTCATGAATCTGTGTCAAGGTTTGTCAAAATCAGCGTACGGTATGATAGTGCAGCATCTTCACTCAGCGTCGGAATCAATGTTCAAAATTGTCAGTAAGAAAGCTGTCACAGAGGAGCGAGAAAAGAATGTAGAAAATGGGAGAACCGAAACTCATTTGAAAGTATCCGGCGATTGGTCCTGGAAAAAACGTGGCTTTACTTTATTGTACGGTGTAACAACTCTCATTGCGTACTACTGTGGCAAAGTAGTCAACCTCATCGTGAAAAGTGCATACTGTCACTCTTGTACCCTAAAAAAGAAAACATTAGACGACGACTACTTTGAAAAATG
Organism: Gastracanthus pulcherrimus; assembly: GCA_949152435.1. Lineage (NCBI taxonomy): Eukaryota > Metazoa > Arthropoda > Insecta > Hymenoptera > Pteromalidae > Gastracanthus > Gastracanthus pulcherrimus. The sequence goes on from OX424573.1 coordinate 100,371,982, forward strand.
GTATGAAGAACACAAAGAATCACGCTCCTCAAATCAGGAAGGATCAGCAGGGAAGATGGAGGTGGATTCTATTGTGTAAATGTTTTCGAGATCCGAAGGAAAATTTGGCGTGAAATATACAAAGTACATCAGCGATGGCGATTCTAAAACTAAGTATTCTGAAGATAAATCCATATGGTGACGATTGCCCTATTACAAAAAATGAGTGCATGGGACACGTACAAAAGCGTATGGGTACTCGACTCCGAAATTGAAACAAGCAAGAGAAGCTCGGAGGTAAGAAGCGCCTGACGGAAAGGCTCATTAAATACACAGATAAATCTCGTCGACACGAGAATTGTTCGGCAGGCACCGACAGCTGGTGTAAATATATGGCATATCCGTCCAATCTATGAGGAACTTTCAAATTATGAACTTTTAACGCGATCCTTATGCGGTCACACGCAAAATTCCAACGAGTCGTTCAACTCGACAGTCTTGCGCATGAATCCGAATCATTTGCATTCTGGTCAAAAAGTCATTGAAATTGCCGCCTACATGGCTGCAGGTATGTTTAATGAAGAGTATTCTGTGATTTTGAGTGTCATGCAGTTGCTGAATTTGAGTACTGGCCGGCAGAAAACAAGCGCCACTCATTTTGCAACAAGGAAGCCCGTACGACTCGTAGGCTCGACAAAATGCATCAAAATGAATTTCTTGCGGAAGCTGAAAGTCTAATATATGGACCAGGAATAGCTGATAAGCGGATTATTAGTGTAAGTAATCGAGAATTGATACTTTTTCTTATCGAAAACTTAGAAGTGCATTTTCTCCAGTTTTCATTTTTACGATTTCACTAAATTGACAGGCGTGATTGAACTATTTGAACTAAAAAGATTGTTGAAAAAATCTTTTTAAACGAACTTTATAGCAAGTTAAAGTGATTTTTCTTCAACTAGCTCTTTTTTTAAACCTGGAAAAAGATAGAATTTCATAATTTCTTCCGGTTTTATCTTAGTTCACCCAGAAGAAAAATACATCAAAATTAAAATTCTTTTTGATATTTCTGTTTCAGACAAGAATGGAGACTTTATAGACGAGGCGTTATACGAATATGCATATAAATCGGCTGTAATTCAGTGTTTCATTTTAAAAATATTTGTATGTAAATACACATGAAAACTTCCCAAAAAGTTCGCTGAGATAAGTTGATTTTTTCCCTTTCAAAAATATTCGCGAAAAAAAACTTTTTTTAGGCCTTCTAAAGCAGAATCCCTCTTAACTCGTTGTTCATAAACTCAAATATAATTATAAAATTACAAAAAAAAATTATTTATAATAATAGTATGCTCTTTTTATATGCATGAAAAGAATTTTAATCAACAATTTTATAGTGTTGCAAATGTTATTGTCAATTGTAAAAAATGTTACTTGATATGCAAAACGTTGTAAAGTTCTTTACATCTTTATACAAATTAAATATTTTTCTATTATCTGTGCTATTCTTTTGCATAGGTTTATATAGCCATTTAAAAATTTAAATCTATGTATCTCGACATTAAAAAAAATCGAGTTGTCGTTTTGATTTTTTAACTCAAAATAAAATAGAAAAAAATATATTTATATTTGAACATTTAATAAGGTTGGAGAAAGCTAAGTGCCAATGGATTGTCAGCGATCTTTTCTAATTTCCGCAAATCTATAACCTCAAAAATTACAGTAATGTATTGGTGTATATGTGTTAGTTGCACCTGTTAAAACGTGCACTTTAGAAATCGATCACACATGCATAACTACACATAACTACACGTTTTATGTCGCCAGCCTGAGTTAATTACTGTGAAAAATAATTATCCATCATATACCACGAAGATATTTTGATGTAATCTAAGTTTATGCAATTTTTTATATCTGAAATTTGTATTCATCATATGATTTTGCCATGAGTTAACCCATCTAAGGGCTTTTCACAGTCCCTGAAAATTTGCTAGTCGACATTATTGAATTTAAGCCTTTATAGTCACTTACCACGGGTTTTCGAATCAGGCGGAACATATTTTATGTCCAGCGAGGCTTTAAACTATTCATTATTAGTGTAATCATGAACTTTTCGGACTACATTTCTTAAAAAGATAATATTTGTAATTAATAGATACACATATATCACTAATAACTCTTTAAAAATAGAATAAAAATACTAATATTACTAATATGTGTGTCTAACAATTAGAAATAATTTTTTATTTTTGAGAAATGTTGTCTGGAAAGTCCATGAATACACTTCTGAAGAATAATCTAAAGCCTCGTTGGACATAAAATATGTTCCGCCTGATTCAAAAACCCGTGGTAAATGGTTGGAAAAACTGAAGTTTAATAATACCGATTGGCGAATTTTCAGGTGACTATAACGATCACTTAGAGGGGTCAAAGCATGACAAAATCACGTATTTTTGCAGCTTATAAGATGGATAATAAGTTTTTACAGGATATTGAAGCCCGAAGTTAAGAAAACGCCATCTGGTAGAGTGCCAATATGGCGCAGTTAAAGGGTATGTATATAGATTTTCTATAATTCTAGAAAAATTTGAATTTACCCTTCAACTGCGCCATTTTCCTAGGTTATCAGCGTCCCCAACGGTAATTCGTCTCCTCAATAACTCACAAGAAGAGCACACTACCTTTGGAAAACAGATTTCGATGAAACTTTGGAAGCTGCTTTCCGGTACCTAAAAATGAAACCTAACAATCGTACTTTCGTCGAATGGGCTTTTGTTGTCAAGAAAAATAAAAGAAAAAAATTGTAAAACAAAAAACTTTGAAAGTTATTTAATGCCAATGTAATTTGAATTTTCATCCCTAGCGCTACCATTTTGGTCAATAACATACGTGAATTAACCTGAAAATTTTAAGTTTTTTAATTAAAAAGTTTTATGTATGGAATTTAAAGATGACGAATGTTTTTACCATCTACAATTTATTCTTATTATTTTGTATAAAAGATTTTTGATCAATAATTACAATATTCAAGGAATGCAATTATGGAATTTCTAATTAACGATATACAAAATACTATTTTTTTAAACTTTAAAAATTATGTTTATTTACCTTTCTAAATAATAGATAATATTATTTAGCATTATTCTAAATTTAAAATTCAATACGTTTGCCAAACTAAGGTTACTCGTTGGACATTTTCACTTTCGGTATTTACATATGTCGAAATATGACACTTCTTAGAAAAATGTTACAAACTCTCTACTGATCAAACCCCACTCCATCGAAATAGTGTTTTTATGATCTCTAAGAAATATACATTACTTTATTCGTATATTTGTAAATTCTTATTATAGAGCAGTCTACTTCTATGAAAAATTAAGTATAACAATTTTTTTAGTTCATTTAAAGTTCTAAATATTATCGTTCGTTCTTTTGAAATTAGTTTAATTTTCTATCGAAAACATAACCAATCTTTTTTTAAATTCTACCTAATGCAATACCCATTTGTAGTTTTAAAAATCTAAACTCTTAGCAAAATTGTCAAGAACTGTCTACTGGACCCCACCAGACAAACGGGGTACGTCCATTCACGGTTATTCAAGTACAAAGAATTAAACTAATTCAAAATAAAATTTATTTTCAACAGTTTATATAAAGGACAATTTATTTGTATTTCTTTCCATTCGATTACGTGTAATTCGATCAAATATTGGTCCGAGCAAATGTGGTTCAAAATAAATTCGATCAAATGTTATACGATCAAATGCCAGTTTTATCAAATGTGATTCGATCAAATATCCGTTCCATCGCATTTAGTTGATCAACTTTCCGGTTACCTATGATTATAAATTAATCAATGTTCTTATTATTATATTCTCCTAACTTTTCCAAAATTCCCTTAAGTAAATTTTAATAATTATTAAAATTAATAATATCGAAAATCAGAACTCTTACACGCTTGGACCAGACCTTCGTTGATTCGCAATAGAAGATGCGCAAGAGCATACCTAGTCTTTTTTTTTTTAAATCATGCTTAAAGGTGGCATTAAATTTATTCTTATGTTTCTCACGATGCAGGCACGCCATTCTGGGTTTGATTTTTCTACAACATACCATAAAACGAAGATTTTGTTTCATTTCCAGATCATTTGAAAAAAGCCATTTTTTTATCACATGAAAAAGATGTTAATGTTTGCTTGCATTACTCATGCATCTACTTAATTAATTTCGACTCATTTTATTATCAATCAAGTGACCCACAATCGCATTTTGGTAGTTGGTTAATTAAATTTTATATGTATAAAAATACTTCACAGATTTGGGTACTACATTAAAATAAGAAACTATCACGCAATAACATAAATTTGAAAAGTTAAGGAGATTTTCACATATAAAGATATTTATGCCCATCTAAACGAAAATGGTTACTTTTTGCCCTGAAAAGCGAGACCAAAATTACACTTTTTGTTCGCAAAAATGATTAGCGGGAAAAAAGTGATTTCACTAGCAACTAGTCCAAATTCCTTTATTTCATCAAGTTTTACTAATAACCGTGATTATCGATTGTCTTTTAACAGACCATTAGTCCCGCTGTCCAAATCAAAAAGTGGCCACAGTTGATATGGGCATAAAGTACTATATGTAACTCGAGGAAAAAGTCGATTTTTCCCTCGGGTGATACTGTCTTCGCTTCGCTTCACTTGTTCGGGCAGTAAACTCATCCGCGGGAAAAATATCCGACTTTTTGCCCTTGTTACATAATGTGCTATTTATTTCATATATTATGAATTATTTGATTACAAGTTTTTGGGAGGCGAATAATCAACTATGAATATATAATTTTTACAGATGCGATTGCCAGTTCAGAGAATGTTAGAATAGCCCCTTCACTCAGAAGTCAAAGAGGTACGTCCTTTATTATAATTATAATTTTATTTTGGCCAGATTTTAAAAATTTTAAACATTAAATCATATTTTTAGGTGCGATTTGGACAAAGCAACCAATAAATTTTGATTGGTGGGAAATCGACTTGGTATTTCGAATAACTGGTAGAGGAAGGATTGGAGCAGATGGCTTAGCATTTTGGTACACAAGTACCAAAGGAATTTACAATGGTACTGTATTTGGAAGTTCTGATAAATGGAACGGGCTCGGAATATTCTTTGATTCATTTGATAACGATAATAAACATAATAATCCGTATATCATGGCGGTTCTCAACGATGGTTCAAATATATTTGATCATGCTAAGTAAGGAAAAAGTGGTATCTTTATTTTTAAAACTGTTTTCAATGTACAATTGTAAGTAACAATGAAAATGTATTTTTAGTGATGGAGGATCACAAATTTTAGCAGGATGTTTGCGAGATTTTCGAAATAAACCTTTTGCTACTAGAGCTAAAATAGAATACTACCAAAACTCTCTTACGGTATGTGTGATATGTTTAACGTGCATATTTCTATATGGTTAATTTTTGTTTTATTAATACCATTCTTCATAGTTACTCTTCCACGGTGGCATGACAAACAATGAACACGATTACGAAGTATGCTTTCGAGTAGAAAATGTATATTTACCCAAACATGGATATTTCGGAATTTCAGCAGCTACAGGTGAGATTATAGTAGATACATTTACAACGATCATGTTCTCTTATTTCATTCAAAACTGGCTTATTGCGGTCAAGCACATAGTTCTCTATATTATTAAAAAAGTAGCTACCCTCAAAGAAGCCTGCCTACAATGCAATCTCCTCTCATTATAGACCCACTTTATATGTACTAATTTCGGATACGCTGACATCCATATTACGGATGTCCTGTATATATACTATTTCGGCCACCCTTTATATGTCCCAATTACGGACACCATGTATATGTTGCAATTACGCAGACCATGTATATGTCCTAATAATAGATTATCTGTGTATGTTCTAATTACATACGCCATGTATGTGTCCCAATTATGAACACCCTGTATATGTACTAATACGGACACCCTGTATACGTCCTATTTCGGATACCATGTGCATGTCGTAATTATGAACACCATGTATTGTTCCTAATTATGTTTCATGGATATCCTGTAATTGTTTTAATTTTAGACAGCCTGTATGTGTCCAAATCACGGACATCCTATATTTGTTCTAATTATGGACACCCTGTATATGCCATAATTATGGAAATCGTATAGCATATGTAAAAATATGGACGCCTTGAACATGGGTCTCTATTACGGACACCTTTTATATTATACAATATTAGATGACCTGTGTGTGTATTTTTATATATTGGATATCCTGTTGTGTGAAGATTATGGGCATCATACGCATGTCCCAATTATATGACATAATGTTATGCAGTGTTGGGTAAGTTACTGCTTTAAAAGAAACTAATTAAAGTTATCGTTGCTGCATAAAAAAGGAACTAGTTAAGTTATAGTTCCCGCATGAAAAAATGTAACGAGTTAAGTTATTGTTACTTGAAAAGTAATTCAATGTTATCGTAAAAGTTACTTCTGTTCACCAAATTTTTTCAGAATAAAAAAGCATTGTTACTTTACATGATTTGTTCAGCGAATTTTACAGATGAAGCGTAGCTACTTACTTGGATATTAGTTGACATAAATTTTAGTATAATAGTTTTTTAATATCTTAAATATATTGTTTTAAATTTGAGTAGTCCAAACTCCAAAGAATATTTATCAACTTGAAGAAACTAAAAACGCTTGTTTAAAATACGACAAATTGATTTTATAAACTTGACATGGCAATCGGCATCATTGCCCAGTAGGGTGGTCCAAAATTTTCAGTTTCTATTTTCCATCTTGTAACCCTTTAGAAAGTTGACATATGTGAAAAAAAATGACATTCCTGGAAGACAGATGCTGTACGTTGCCATTTAAAGGTTCCTACCTTGATTTTAAAGTTTTTGAAGTGCATTTATGAACTTTTTTTAATAAATTTGGTAAAAAATTATTAAAACTTTATAAAGCAATGCAAAACAAATTTAGTAACTTAACATATCATTAAAATGGAAAGTTAACCACATCCGCTTCATCAAAAAAAATTTTTTTCTATGTAAAGAGCCATATGCGTCAAATTTTAACAAATAACAGGCTACACGAGGCAACAAGGCCACTTTCAAGCTCTCAAAGGCCTCCTGTTGCTCCTTTTCCCACTCCCAAGCTTGACTGTTACGTAGCAGTTTCAGCAAGGGAATTTTGATCTCTGAGTCATTCTCAATAAACCTACCGTACCATCCCACCATTCCCAAGAATCGTCTCAGCTGCTTTTTATTTTTGGGAGCTGGATATTCTATCACTGGATTAATTCTTTCTGGATCTGGTCGTAGTCCCTCTTGGTCCAGCAGGTATCCCAGATACCGTACTCTCGAACAGCCGAGCTCACATTTGTCTCGATTCACTGTTAGTCCCGCTTGCTGTAGCTTCCTAAACACGATCTCAAGTCACTTTAAGTGTTTCTCTAACGTTTCTGTTGTAATGATTATATCGTCCAAGTACCCAAAAATAAACGGCTCAAACTCAGGGCCAAATAACGCATCGATTAACCTTTGGAAGGTCATTGGAGCGTTCGTTAAACCAAAAGACATTATAGTGAATTGCCAGAGGTCCGATCCTGGCACTGCAGAGGCCGTATACCTTTTACTCGAGGCCGCCATGGGAATCTGGAAATATGCCTGTCTTAAATCAATTTTAGAGATGACTTTAGCTTTCCTCAACTTGTGCAGGATGGAATCTATACTTGGTATCGGATACGCATCCTAACTGGTTTGCTTATTCAGATCCCGATAGTCCATGCAGAACCTATTACTTTCATCGGGTTTCTTGATGATTACTGGAGCGCTGCACCAATCACAAGCCGATCTCTCGATGATTCCATGTTTGGACATTTTATCTACCTCCTCCTTGGCTACCTGCCACATCTTCGGCTATATTCTGCGGGGGCTGTGCTTCATTGGCGACGTGTCTTCTACTTCTATAGTGTGCTCCGTTAGGTTGTTACTCCCGAACGTTTCAGGGCTCGTCTCTGGTTGCTGTTCGCTCACCGATAGCTCAGAACAGCCTGCGCATTCTGCATATAACTCGACTGCCTCGCCACCATCTCCATTATGGAACGGGTGCCACTCTCCCTCTGGAATCCTCCATAACGTTTGTTTATTCATCAACTCGATATCGAAGGTTCTACAGAAATCTATCCCTAATACCATCTCATGAACTGGGTTCTGGATGATTTTGAACGAGAGATATCCGACTTTACCGTCCACATCGAGCTTGACCTTAACGCAACCCAGGACCTTAGGCAAGTCTCCTGTAATACTGCATAAGTTCGTATTACTGTTTTGACATCTATCTCGAAGTGTTTCTGCTATCTTTGGTCCTAGCGACGATGTCGTAGAACTTGAATCGTATAGAGCAGTATAGCTACGTCCTCCCAGCACCACTTTCCTGAAGTTCCTGTTATCCGTTACCGAGGCATCCACGGCCTCTTCAACCCCTCTTTCCAACCTAGACTCGATAGCGTCGTTTGCCGACAACTGCGGTGCTGTAGGTTGCGTCCCGGCCGTATGAAGTACGGTCTCGCCCCCCTCCTGGACTGTACGTGACGGCTCTGGTCACGCGAAAAAGTCGCTAAAAAGTCGCTGGTCACGACACGTCCATAACCCTTCAGCTCGGATGCCTCGTCCCGGCGCACTGCGTTGGAAACTCTCGTGGCCGTTAACATGCCGAGGTCCTGCAGTAGTACCTTTACACCCTTCTCGATCTCAACTAACATGTGATAGTCTTCTCTTTCATCAGACGCCCCTTCATTATTAACTGATCTCTCGAGTGTAAGTGTGGCTGCTGCTTTCCACTCTTCTGCTCTCGATTTTAACGCCTCTATTCCTTGTTTTGAAAACTCTTCGTAGATAGGTGATGGGGCATTTTCTACTGCAAAAATAATTCTCGAATCCCGCGCTTCTTCATTCCATGTTACCTCTTTCACTTCTGACTTCGGAACCGCTGCTCGACATAATTGCAATGGAGATTGCTTGACGGGTCCACCAGTGTTTGCTGGTTGCGTTTCCTCTTCCTCTGAGTCACTCTCGGATAATATGGTATAGAGTGCTGGTCTTTCACTCTCCCTTGATCGTCTTAGGTTAATTATACCTTCTCCAAATTCCTTGGCTTGAGGTATCTGCGAAAGATATCGCTGCTTCTTCTTCCTCTGAGTCACTCTCGGAAATATGGTATAGAGTGCTGGTCTTTCACTCTGCTTTGATCGTCTTAGGTTAATTATACCTCCTCCAAATTCCTTGGCTTGAGGTATCTGCGAAAGAGATCGCTGCTCCTCTTCTGCTAACTATTCCGAACTGTACGTTGCACTCCTACCTGGCACCATGGCCTGAAATATTTCCACAGGTTGTCCGTAGGTTAAGTGCTTCTCATCTCTATTATACTCAAATACCTTAGGAACTAGTGATGGAGATTGGGATCTCCTTTCACTTTCCCTCGGCTGTTCTATATTTGCATGATTGTTCGATTCGCCGGACAGCTGCATCTGAGATGATTGCGACTGGGGACGCTCTTCATCTTGTGCAGTCTGCCGTGCTGATACTGGAACTCCCGCTATTGGATTACGGACCCCCATGGCCTGAAGTATTGGCTTCACACTCCCCACAGGTTGGTCCGCATCCTCACGATTTAACCCAGCTGAAAACTGCACTTGAGATGTTTGCGACAGGGGACGCTGATCTCGTGCAGAATGCCGAACTGGTACTCTCTCCTACGGTATTGGAGTGCGGACCACCATGGCCTGTAGTGTTCGCTTCACGTTCCCCACAGGTTGGTCCGCATCCTCACGATTTAACCCAGCTGGCAACTGTACTTGAGATGCTTGCAACAGGGGACGCTCTTCATCTCGTGCAGAGTGCCGAACTGGTACTCTGCTAAGTAACTCGTTGACCCTCACCGACTTATGATTCTGCGATTGAGATCGCTCGGCCTTCTCGATGATGAACTCATACGAACTCTACGTTTTTACTCTTTACTATTTCTGTGAACTCCATGATCCGTAATGACTCCAACTGGGGTTGACCTACATTCGATATGAAACGAACCGAACGAACGGACTGGGAGTGGGTGCAACTGGGATTGCGTCACCTCCCTTACCTTTCGTTCTTTTTCTTTTATTGCTTCGCTATCCTCCGATGACCTAGCGTTACCCTCACCCGATTGTTCTTTCTTCCGGAAGCTATTCTTCCTTCTGGCACCTCCGATAGTCTCCATCGAAGACTGCTTTCCACTCTATTCCTCCAACGGCTTCTCTTCTACTCCGCCATCTCGGCCATCGATAAGCGTAACACTTGATAAAGGAGTTCCTAACGCTGTGCAGGGGACAGGGAACGGGGATGCACCCCCACTCCACTGTTTCCCAAGTTCCTACGATAACTTATGCATGCATCGTTATTACAATTAGTAAATGTGACGTCTGGCTTACCACATGCCATGCAACTTACTGGGTTTTGACCCGTAGTCCGTGGTATATCTTGCACTATGCATTCCGACGTTCGGTGACGTACTTGATTACATCTGAACCATTTCCTTTAGGGGCATTCCGCCGCCCTATGCCCTACTCCTCTGCACTCGAAACAGGGTCCGTAAAACGCTTGATTTCGTTGGTCTCTAGGTGAGTAAGTTCCTGAGACTTGACTTCCCGTAGCACCACCTGTCGTAGTAACACCTAAACTTGATCGTTGCCACTCCGTGTGGTTGTATTGTCCTCCAGCTTGGTTTCTCTGTGAATTCCAGCTCGTATTATTGTTCCTCTGCCAATTTTGATTATTTCCTCGCGTGCTACTCTGGTTTTGCCAGTTCTGTTGACGGATATTCTCTTATCTACTAACCCCTTGTGTCTTCTTGAGCATATGTGTTACTCGTCGGCGTGGGCCTTTGTGCTTGTGGCTCAATTTGTATCGCGGCGGTCAATGGTGTCTCCCTTCCAGCTGCTACTTCCTAGTTTTTTGTTTGCTCCTTCGCGTGTGGTTTCCCTTTTCTCAAGTGGTCTTCCTCTACCGCTGCCCCCTTACTCGACTTGACCACCTAAGATGGTGGTATGTACGCTGCTCCTTGGATTTTCATTTTCTGTTTGGGTGGTGGTGGTTCCAAACGTTCATTTAACTCTTTGTGCCTTTTCGATTCTCGCCCGTAATGCTCGATGTCCTCTAAACTTCTTAACCTTTTATCTTTCATCCAATTCCTATACTCCGACCGTATTCTTTCATAAGTTATGGACACCTTCTCTCATATCGAAGGCGGTCGTCTCAAGTGACTGATTATAAATTTGAAAGATGCCATGCAATTCGTGATTTTCTTCCCTGGTCCCTGTGTGCGTTTTCGTAAGTCACTCTCTACGTCCTTTTCATCAATTTTTCTCACATACTGATTTTTGAATGCTCTCTTGAATTCTCCCCGAGACTCGATGTCTCGACGGATAGTTCGAAACCATGTAGACACTGATTTCGTTAGCACGCATGGCAATGCTGCTATTAACTGTCTGTCCGACATCACTGCACCCGTTCTGCAGTCATTGACCTGTTTAATGAACTCTTCGGCGCCCTCTTTACTGTCGCCCGAGAATTTCGTGCACTATGCCTGTAATGTTTTAATGCGCTGAACGTTGACTGGGCCCGCTCCGTGACGTTGGCCTCTTTCTCTTCCCAGACCCCTGTGTCTCCCTCGATCGGCACTGCGGTCTGACTCACTACTATTGTTCCTTCCTCGACGATGGTCCCAACGACGACCATCACGGTTACGTCGCCTGCCATAGTCTTCCTCAGAACTACTACTGCTAGCTCGCCAGATGTTCCTACTTCTACGACTATCTCTCAAGCTACGATCTTTTCTTTTCCTGCGACTGTCTCTCGAGATGTTTCTTTGGTGTCTGCTACGGTGACTATCTCTCGAAGTGCTTTTATGGCGTCTGCTACGGCGACTATCTCTCGAAGTGCTTCTATGTCGTCTGCTACGGCGACTATCTCTCGAAGTGCTTCTATTGTTCCTACTACGGTGACTTCTGTCTACTTGTCCCCGTTCTCGAGAAGTGACGATGTCCCTAGGTGGACACCTAATTCTCTGGCGTTTGCTTGGAACAGGATCTTTTTGATTTCCTATCTCTCCCTCTCTCGATTCCGCTGCCCTTCTGCACTCTTGGTTAACATTTCTGTTCTCCTTGGCTAGTACTCTATTGTTTGTGGTTTTCTCTTGTGGTTGCTGTGGTATATGTGGCTCTGTGATAGGTGTCCTTAACTCCCACCTATCATCCTCCTCCTCATCGCAGAACTCGAACAGGGTGTCGGGGATATTCTCCGTCTCGGCTTTAAGGGGGTATCCCTATATAGATGGGCAAAAATAAACTGAAACTTTGCGAATTTTTTTTTAAAAAACTATACAAGATTTTTATTTGAAATTTTTTTTGGGTTATTATTCAAACATTAAGTATGCATTCCTTATTTTTTTTATTACATTATTTTGTTTACGCTAGTGATAAAAAAATGATGAACCATAAACTTTTTTTTTCTTCCTACAATTTTGTGCGCAGACTTGTCGTCGTCGTATCTCTCTGAAACATAAAAAAAAAAGTTTTTTGTTATTATTAGGTCTAAATCTGGTCGACTAACCTAAATTAAAAGTATAAAAAAATTCCATAGCAAAATGGTGGGTTTTTGAAAAAAAACTGTAATTTTTTTTTATTATTATTGCAAAATTGTGGTTAAATAAATTTTTATTTAAAAAACAAGTAGGTTCATCGACTAGATTATGAAATTACCTTCAAAATGGCGTTTTTTTTTGTGATAAGTTGAAAACTCGCCGAGAAACTGTGCACACAAAATTGTAGGAAGAAAAAAAAAGTTCTTGGTTCATCATTTTTTTATCACTAGCATAAACAAAATAATGTAATAAAAAAAATAAGAAATGCATATTTAATGTTTGAATAATAAACCAAAAAATTTTCAAATAAAAATCTTGTATAGTTTTTAAAAAAAAAATTCGCAAAGTTTCAGTTTATTTTTGCTTATCTATATAGGGATACCCCCTTAATCGATTACCTGTAGATTTAGATTCCCATAAGCCGTCTCTAGCTGCTCTAACAAATTGTTGGTCAACGACTGCTTATATGGTATTTCTTTTCTCCTCGCCCCCGTTAGATTGTTTTGAAGTGTGCCTTCCCCTGTCTGTGCCCCATTTGTAGTTCTGGTGGATGTGCTATTCGTTGTTGTGGTGACCGTCCGTGGCGCTGTTGTGGTTGTTGAATTTGTAGCCGTAGTTGCTGATGCAGTCGTTATAATCACCGGTTCTGCTCGCCTATCTATTTGACTGTTCGGTTGCTCTCCTACTCTCTGATTTCCATCCCGTCCCCTAGACCGTCATTCTCCTCCTCTGAAAATTCTATCACCGGCGGCGGCAGCGTTGTGCCCCCTGCCGCCACTTCTTCCTCATCGACGTTTGGATACTATGGTACGTCGTTAAGGGGCTAGTCTAGTTTCTCGGGCGGAAAATGGAGGTGATTTTTTGGGACTCATAAAAAAAAGAACCATCGAGTCATCCAAATATGAAGTTGTAAATCGGCTGCAGTTGTAGAGGTCCTCAGAATGCCAGTATCTTTCACGTTAAACTAGATGACTTTCCCAGTACCATGAACTACGATCTTTTGAAAATATTGAAAATTAAAAAATGGCAGCGTTTTGAAAAAAATTTTCTGATACTGGCATTCTGAGGACCTCTACAACTGCAGCCGATTTACAACTTCATTTTTGGATGACTCCACGTCGGAGCGTATAACTCGGCTTACAGTCGATATTTTTTCATGAAATTTTGCGTATTAACTTGTAAATAGTATCTGAATATATCCACAAAATTTTAAAATATTTGACCGCATGGTTTTTTTTTTTTTATGAGTCCCGAAATATCACCTCCATTTTCCTCCCGAGAAACTAGACTAGCCCCTTAAACTTTCCCGTACGGATGTAAATAAATGTTTTTCTTATTTTTATACGTTAAAACTGTTAGATATTTATATGTTTTCATAATGTACACGTAATTTCCTTTCAATTGATATGTCTAGCAATTATTTAATATTTTACAAAATTTGAAAAAAATCAAGAAATTTTTTTTTGTTTCATTATATGTTAAACATATTGAAAGTATATACGTTTTCTTAAAATAGACATAGTGTTCTTCTTCCAATTTATATATCTAGCAATTACCTGAACGCGATTTTAGTGGAAGAAATAAAATTGCATTTTGAATACGTATTTTTCGAAAATCGGTAATTTTAGTAAAGTTAGAATTAATTTTTTATTCTAATAGACCTCAACAATAAAATATACTGTTAAACATCAGTAGTGTATTATTTTTAATGAACAATATTAAATAAAAAATAACTATAAGAAATTTCCCTGTAGAGATATGGTGAAAATTATTTTAATTAAGTTTTAAGATTATCTCAGACTGGAAATATTAAAACGCGTGTTAGTCGGGGCGTCAGTGATACTGGCTCCAACTGTCTAATGGAGAAATATTGGACCTTATGTGCATAAGTGCTCAGCCGTTTACGTGGCTCAAAAGAATACACTACAGTAATGTAATTACTAAATCACAACGCTCCAATGATCTTTGGAGGTCTCTCGATAGATTAGGTGTAGTTTCTTCTCCTAGAGTATCTTCTTTCTCCCAATTCGAAATGAATCAGAGCAACATACTCTTTACCTCCATCTCTAGCTTACAGCTTCCCCTACCACAGTCACAATTCTATTCATTTGCGTCAAACAATTTCCCTTTTTTCTCATTCTTCAAAATGGAATGAAGTGATGTCATGGAGGTATTAGCCGAAGCCAAGTCAAAAACTTACGGTTTGGATGGCATTACCATAAACCATTTACGCACTTCATGTCCCATAATTCTTGATAAGTTAACAGACATATTTAACTCATCCATTATAATTGCATCATACCCAGCACTTTGGAAGCAAACACTCATTATACCGATACCCAAATCATCAACCGTTTCCGACCTATCAGATCTTCGCCCCATGTCAAGGCTGGCTGAATGCTCTAAAGTACTGCAACGCATCCTCTCCAAACCATTGAAAAATCATCTAGAAAAATGTAAACTCATTGATTTGCTCCAGGCCGGCTTTTGGTCTGGACATAGCACTCAAACAACCTTGCAAGGGATAATTGAGGACATTAGGTTGGGAATGGATGATGCTAAATTCACAGTGTTAGTGATTTTCGATTTTTCTAAATCGTTTGACTGCATTCCTCATCGCATCCTCAATCATAAGTTTCACTCTTGCAAGATAGCAGACCACACTATAAATTGGTTTATCTCCTACCTCGTTGATCGATGCCAGACAGTCGCTGATGAGGGTAGCAAAATATCAGATTGGATTCGCACCTTCACGAGGGTTTCCCAAGGATCGGTGCTAGGCCCTCTGTTATTTGGCATTTTCATCAACGAACTTCCAGCTGGGCTACGGTTCACCAGACACATGATTTACGCTGATGACACATAAATCTATCGTAGTTGATATCGGTATGAGCTTTTGATACCATCGCTAAGGTTTCAGATGATGCTATAGCCATATATGACTGAGCAACTTCTAATGTCTTACCCTCAATCTAGTGAAAACGAAAGCAATACTTCTAGGTAGGACACTAAACTTGACGACGGTCAATATGGCTGATCTGCCCTGTGTCACAGTAAATAACTCCCATACCTTTTGTGTCAGAAGCAATGGAGTCTGGCTGAAGTCGGATCTCAACTGAGAGAAACATGCCACTCACATTTGCCAGCGGGTATTTGGTACAGTACGACAACTCAGACTCCACAACACGCACTCTCATTTTCCGTCCGCAAATCTCTCCGAAAATCACTAATACTTCCTGCCTTTAACTATGCCTGCTTTGTCTACCATCACATCACCCAGGAATATGATATTAAGCTTCAGAGAGCCCAAAATGCGTGTGTTAGATTTGTATTTGGAAATATTCCTTGGAAAGATTATATTACCCCTACCACAAGCGGTTGGGATGGCTCATGGTTAAAACCCGTCGAGAGTATTTTCTGAGTTCATTGACTTTTTCACTTCTCAAGACTGAACTCCCTGAGTACTTGATTACTAATTTTATACAGACCGCATACCAAGACGTGCGCATGTCAAACCGTCTCCCCACAAAAACTTTCCTCATACGACAACACTCAACCTCCCTCATGGATAATTCCTTTTCTATAGCAGCATCGTATTTCTGGAACAGTCTTCCTGATAAGATCACATCTCTCCCACACAGTTTCAGATCCATCCCATCCGTTTGCTTACGTACGAATCATTCAATTTCGGATCTGATGACCAAAAATGACGGTAAGAGGTGGATTTTTGAACGCCCATCAAAATATTAGTAGCATAAAAATTAATAATTCGTCTTCGGTTATTGGCTTACCATTACTTTTCTTTTGTAGTGAATAAAGGTTCGTTTTCTCGACAATTAAATCAAATAGATCATTAGGAAAAAAACGTGAAATATATCCGAATGTGTGGTTACATTGTCCGGAATATTTGAACCGAAAGTTTCAGTGAATGGAATATCATCTCTGGTTTTTCCACTCTTCGTCCACTTATCAATATCAATAAACTCTCTAGAATCATTCTCATCAGAACATTCCGAGTCGGAATCGCCTTCACCTTCTACACTTTTGGAATCAACTTCAATATCAGAATCACATAACCCATCAATAGATTCAGCGTCACTAGGAATATCAGCGATTTCATCTATACTTGAAATTTTTTTTACAATATTATTTCTTTTTTATTATTATTATTTATTTCTCTACACAAAGTAGAGCATCATGCCCAGTAAACTATATACTCTATAAGTTTATAATTTGATTATAGACACGAACATTCAGTCGCCACCTAGCGGTGAAGCGCCAAAACACCTGCAGTATTTTTGGATAATTTTCAATACATAATATTTTATCAAATGTAAATGTGTGGTCTGTTTGGCTTACTGATAGCTTTGTCAGCTCACCTAAATCATAATTGATCTAGGTAAGATAAATAAATGAAGAAGTAAAAACGTTTTCACGAATAATATACGCTTTTCTACTGTATGTTGACAATACAAAAGAAACAATCTTGTAATAAATGTTTTATATATGGATGAAATCGTTGATATTCCTAGTGACTCTGAAACTATTGATGGGTTATGTGATTTTGATGTTGAAGATGATTCAGACAGTGTAGAAGGTGAAGGTGATTTCGACTCGGAGTATTCTGATGAAAATTATAGTAGAGAGTTTATTGATATTTATAAGTGGACGAAGAGTGGAAAAACCTGAGATGATTTTCCATTCACTGAAACTTTCGGTCCAGATATTCTGGACATGTAACCAAACATTTGGATATGTAAATATTATTATGTTTATTTCCTAATGATCTATTAGATTTAATTATTAAGCAAACGAACCTTTATTCACTATAAAAGAAAAGTAAAACTAAACCAATAACCAAAAACGAATTATTAACTCTTTTTGCTATTAATATTTTTTTCAAAATTATTGATTGATAAGCTGTACAAAAACGTAAATAAATTAAAATCCAGTAATATTTCAATTTTTGATCGCCATCTTAGATACGCCATTTTGAATTTTCAAAATCTGAGTTCAGCTTCGTAATCAGTCACTCTGAAAACCCATAAATACGATTTTTAGCGAAATCCAGTAATATTTCAATTTTTGGCCGCCGTCTTGGATTAATCATTTAGAATTATCAAAATCTGAGTTCAGATTCGTAATCAACGACCCCGAAAACCCCATATATTCAATTTTTAGCGAAGTCCAGTAATATTTCAAATTTAGGCCGCCATCTCGGATCCGCCATTTTGCATTTTCAAAATCTGAATACAGATTCGTAATCAGCGACTCCGAAAACGCCCTATATTAAATTTTTAGCGAAATCCAGTAATCTTTGAACTTTTTCCCGCCATCATGGATCCGCTATATTGAATTTTCAAATTCTGAGTTTAGCTTCGTAATCAGCCACTCCGAAAACCCATATATACAATTTTTAGCGAAATCCAGTAATATTTCAATTTTAGGCCGCCATCTTGGATCCGCCATTTTGCATTTTCAAAATCTGAGTACAGATTCGTAATCAGCGAATCCGCAAACGCCCTATATACAATTTTTAGCGAAATCCAGTAATATTTCAATTTTAGGCCGCCGTCTTGGATTCATCATTTAGAATTTTCAAAATCTGAGTTCAGATTCGTAATCAGCGACCCCGAAAACCCCATATATACAATTTTTAGCGAAATCCAGTAATATTTCAATTTCAGGCCGCCGTCTTGGATTTATCATTTAGAATTTTCAAAATCTGAGTTCAGATTCGTAATCAACGACCCCGAAAACCCCATATATTCAATTTTTAGCGAAGTCCAGTAATATTTCAAATTTAGGCCGCCATCTCGGATCCGCCATTTTGCATTTTCAAAATCTGAATACAGATTCGTAATCAGCGACTCCGAAAACGCCCTATATTAAATTTTTAGCGAAATCCAGTAATCTTTGAACTTTTTCCCGCCATCATGGATCCGCTATATTGAATTTTCAAATTCTGAGTTGAGCTTCGTAATCAGCCACTCCGAAAACCCATATATACAATTTTTAGCGAAATCCAGTAATATTTCAATTTTAGGCCGCCATCTTGGATCCGCCATTTTGCATTTTCAAAATCTGAGTACAGATTCGTAATCAGCGACTCCGAAAACGCCCTATATACAATTTTTAGCGAAATCCAGTAATATTTCAATTTTAGGCCGCCGTCTTGGATTCATCATTTAGAATTTTCAAAATCTGAGTTCAGATTCGTAATCAGCGACCCCGAAAACCCCATATATACAATTTTTAGCGAAATCCAGTAATATTTCAATTTTAGGCCGCCGTCTTGGATTCATCATTTAGAATTTTCAAAATCTGAGTTCAGATTCGTAATCAGCGACCCCGAAAACCCCATATATTCAATTTTTAGCGAAATCCAGTAATCTTTGAACTTTTTCCCGCCATCATGGATCCGCTATTTTGAATTTTCAAAGTCTGAGTTTAGCTTCGCAATCAGCCACTACGAAAACCCATATATACAATTTTTAGCGAAATCCAGTAATATTTCAATTTTTGATCGCCATCTTAGATACGCCATTTTGAATTTTCAAAATCTGAGTTCAGCTTCGTAATCAGCCACTCCGAAAACCCATAAATACGATTTTTAGCGAAATCCAGTAATATTTCAATTTTAGGCCGCCGTCTTGGATTCATCATTTAGAATTTTCAAAATCTGAGTACAGATTCGTAATCAGCGACTCCGAAAACGCCCTATATTCAATTTTTAGCGAAATCCAGTAATCTTTGAACTTTTTCCCGCCATCATGGATCCGCTATATTGAATTTTCAAATTCTGAGTTTAGCTTCGTAATCAGCCACTCCGAAAACCCATATACACAATTTTTAGTGAAATCCAGTAATATTTCATTTTTAGGCCGCCATCTTGGATCCGCCATTTTGCATTTTCAAAATCTGAGTACAGATTCGTAATCAGCGACTCCGAAAACGCCCTATGTTCAATTTTTAGCGAAATCCAGTAATCTTTGAACTTTTTCCCGCCATCATGGATCCGCTATTTTGAATTTTCAAAGTCTGAGTTTAGCTTCGTAATCTGCCACTCCGAAAACCCATATATACAATTTTTAGCGAAATCCAGTAATATTTCAATTTAGGCCGCCGTCTTGGATTCATCATTTAGAATTTTCAAAATCTGATTTCAGATTCGTAATCAGCGACTCCGAAAACGCCCTATGTACAATTTTTAGCGAAATCCAGTAATATTTCAATTTTTGATCGCCATCTTAGATACGCCATTTTGAATTTTCAAAATCTGAGTACAGATTCGTAATCAGCGACTCCGAAAACGCCCTATATTCAATTTTTAGCGAAATCCAGTAATCTTTGAACTTTTTCCCGCCATCATGGATCCGCTGTTTTGAATTTTCAAAGTCTGAGTTTAGCTTCGTAATCAGCCACTCCGAAAACCCATATATACAATTTTTAGCGAAATCCAGTAATATTTCATTTTTAGGCCGCCATCTTGGATCCGCCATTTTGCATTTTCAAAATCTGAGTACAGATTCGTAATCAGCGACTCCGAAAACGCCCTATGTTCAATTTTTAGCGAAATCCAGTAATCTTTGAACTTTTTCCCGCCATCATGGATCCGCTATTTTGAATTTTCAAAGTCTGAGTTTAGCTTCGTAATCTGCCACTCCGAAAACCCATATATACAATTTTTAGCGAAATCCAGTAATATTTCATTTTTAGGCCGCCATCTTGGATCCGCCATTTTGCATTTTCAAAATCTGAGTACAGATTCGTAATCAGCGACTCCGAAAACGCCCTATGTTCAATTTTTAGCGAAATCCAGTAATCTTTGAACTTTTTCCCGCCATCATGGATCCGCTATTTTGAATTTTCAAAGTCTGAGTTTAGCTTCGCAATCAGCCACTACGAAAACCCATATATACAATTTTAAGCGAAATCCAGTAATATTTCAATTTTTGATCGCCATCTTAGATACGCCATTTTTAATTTTCAAAATCTGAGTTCAGCTTCGTAATCAGCCACTCCGAAAACCCATAAATACGATTTTTAGCGAAATCCAGTAATATTTCAATTTTAGGCCGCCGTCTTGGATTCATCATTTAGAATTTTCAAAATCTGAGTACAGATTCGTAATCAGCGACTCCGAAAACGCCCTATATTCAATTTTTAGCGAAATCCAGTAATCTTTGAACTTTTTCCCGCCATCATGGATCCGCTATTTTGAATTTTCAAAGTCTGAGTTTAGCTTCGTAATCTGCCACTCCGAAAACCCATATATACAATTTTTAGCGAAATCCAGTAATATTTCATTTTTAGGCCGCCATCTTGGATCCGCCATTTTGCATTTTCAAAATCTGAGTACAGATTCGTAATCATCGACTCCGAAAACGCCCTATGTTCAATTTTTAGCGAAATCCAGTAATCTTTGAACTTTTTCCCGCCATCATGGATCCGCTATTTTGAATTTTCAAAGTCTGAGTTTAGCTTCGTAATCTGCCACTCCGAAAACCCATATATACAATTTTTAGCGAAATCCAGTAATATTTCAATTTTAGGCCGCCGTCTTGGATTCATCATTTAGAATTTTCAAAATCTGAGTTCAGATTCGTAATCAGCGACCCCGAAAACCCCATATATTCAATTTTTAGCGAAATCCAGTAATATTTCAATTTTAGGCCGCCATCTTGGATCCGCCATTTTGCATTTTCAAAATCTGAGTACAGATTCGTAATCAGCGACTCCGAAAACGCCCTATATACAATTTTTAGCGAAATCCAGTAATATTTCAATTTTAGGCCGCCGTCTTGGATTCATCATTTAGAATTTTCAAAATCTGAGTTCAGATTCGTAATCAGCGACCCCGAAAACCCCATATATTCAATTTTTAGCGAAATCCAGTAATCTTTGAACTTTTTCCCGCCATCATGGATCCGCTATTTTGAATTTTCAAAGTCTGAGTTTAGCTTCGCAATCAGCCACTACGAAAACCCATATATACAATTTTAAGCGAAATCCAGTAATATTTCAATTTTTGATCGCCATCTTAGATACGCCATTTTGAATTTTCAAAATCTGAGTTCAGCTTCGTAATCAGCCACTCCGAAAACCCATAAATACGATTTTTAGCGAAATCCAGTAATATTTCAATTTTAGGCCGCCGTCTTGGATTCATCATTTAGAATTTTCAAAATCTGAGTACAGATTCGTAATCAGCGACTCCGAAAACGCCCTATATTCAATTTTTAGCGAAATCCAGTAATCTTTGAACTTTTTCCCGCCATCATGGATCCGCTATATTGAATTTTCAAATTCTGAGTTTAGCTTCGTAATCAGCCACTCCGAAAACCCATATATGCAATTTTTAATGAAATCCAGTAATATTTCATTTTTAGGCCGCCATCTTGGATCCGCCATTTTGCATTTTCAAAATCTGAGTACAGATTCGTAATCAGCGACTCCGAAAACGCCCTATGTTCAATTTTTAGCGAAATCCAGTAATCTTTGAACTTTTTCCCGCCATCATGGATCCGCTATTTTGAATTTTCAAAGTCTGAGTTTAGCTTCGTAATCTGCCACTCCGAAAACCCATATATACAATTTTTAGCGAAATCCAGTAATATTTCAATTTTAGGCCGCCGTCTTGGATTCATCATTTAGAATTTTCAAAATCTGAGTTCAGATTCGTAATCAGCGACTCCGAAAACGCCCTATGTACAATTTTTAGCGAAATCCAGTAATATTTCAATTTTAGGCTGCCGTCTTGGATTCATCACTTAGAATTTTCAAAATCTGAGTTGAGATTCGTAATCAGCGACCCCGAAAACCCCATATATTCAATTTTTAGCGAAATCCAGTAATCTCTGAACTTATTCCCGCCATCATGGATTTGCTATTTTGAATTTTCAAAGTCTGAGTTTAGCTTCGCAATCAGCCACTACGAAAACCCATATATACAATTTTTAGCGAAATCCAGTAATATTTCAATTTTTGATCGCCATCTTAGATACGCCATTTTGAATTTTCAAAATCTGAGTTCAGCTTCGTAATCAGCCACTCCGAAAACCCATAAATACGATTTTTAGCGAAATCCAGTAATATTTCAATTTTAGGCCGCCGTCTTGGATTCATCATTTAGAATTTTCAAAATCTGAGTACAGATTCGTAATCAGCGACTCCGAAAACGCCCTATATTCAATTTTTAGCGAAATCCAGTAATCTTTGAACTTTTTCCCGCCATCATGGATCCGCTATTTTGAATTTTCAAAGTCTGAGTTTAGCTTCGTAATCTGCCACTCCGAAAACCCATATATACAATTTTTAGCGAAATCCAGTAATATTTCAATTTAGGCCGCCGTCTTGGATTCATCATTTAGAATTTTCAAAATCTGAGTTCAGATTCGTAATCAGCGACTCCGAAAACGCCCTATGTACAATTTTTAGCGAAATCCAGTAATCTCTGAACTTTTTCCCGCCATCATGGATTTGCTATTTTGAATTTTCAAAGTCTGAGTTTAGCTTCGTAATCAGCCACTCCGAAAACCCATATATACAATTTTTAGCGAAATCCAGTAATATTTCATTTTTAGGCCGCCATCTTGGATCCGCCATTTTGCATTTTCAAAATCTGAGTACAGATTCGTAATCAGCGACTCCGAAAACGCCCTATGTTCAATTTTTAGCGAAATCCAGTAATCTTTGAACTTTTTCCCGCCATCATGGATCCGCTGTTTTGAATTTTCAAAGTCTGAGTTTAGCTTCGTAATCAGCCACTCCGAAAACCCATATATACAATTTTTAGCGAAATCCAGTAATATTTCATTTTTAGGCCGCCATCTTGGATCCGCCATTTTGCATTTTCAAAATCTGAGTACAGATTCGTAATCAGCGACTCCGAAAACGCCCTATGTTCAATTTTTAGCGAAATCCAGTAATCTTTGAACTTTTTCCCGCCATCATGGATCCGCTATTTTGAATTTTCAAAGTCTGAGTTTAGCTTCGTAATCTGCCACTCCGAAAACCCATATATACAATTTTTAGCGAAATCCAGTAATATTTCAATTTTAGGCCGCCGTCTTGGATTCATCATTTAGAATTTTCAAAATCTGAGTTCAGATTCGTAATCAGCGACTCCGAAAACGCCCTATGTACAATTTTTAGCGAAATCCAGTAATATTTCAATTTTAGGCCGCCGTCTTGGATTCATCATTTAGAATTTCCAAAATCTGAGTTCAGATTCGTAATCAGCGACTCCGAAAACGCCCTATGTACAATTTTTAGCGAAATCCAGTAATATTTCAATTTTAGGCTGCCGTCTTGGATTCATCACTTAGAATTTTCAAAATCTGAGTTGAGATTCGTAATCAGCGACCCCGAAAACCCCATATATACAATTTTTAGTGAAATCCAGTAATATTTCAATTTTTGATCGCCATCTTAGATACGCCATTTTTAATTTTCAAAATCTGAGTTCAGCTTCGTAATCAGCCACTCCGAAAACCCATAAATACGATTTTTAGCGAAATCCAGTAATATTTCAATTTTAAGCCGCCGTCTTGGATTCATCATTTAGACTTTTCAAAATCAGAGTACAGATTCGTAATCAGCGACTCCGAAAACGCCCTATATTCAATTTTTAGCGAAATCCAGTAATCTTTGAACTTTTTCCCGCCATCATGGATACGCTATATTGAATTTTCAAATTCTGAGTTTAGCTTCGTAATCAGCCACTCCGAAAACCCATATATACAATTTTTAGTGAAATCCAGTAATATTTCATTTTTAGGCCGCCATCTTGGATCCGCCATTTTGCATTTTCAAAATCTGAGTACAGATTCGTAATCAGCGACTCCGAAAACGCCCTATGTTCAATTTTTAGCGAAATCCAGTAATCTTTGAACTTTTTCCCGCCATCATGGATCCGCCATTTTGAATTTTCAAAGTCTGAGTTTAGCTTCGTAATCTGCCACTCCGAAAACCCATACATACAATTTTTAGCGAAATCCAGTAA
Organism: Gastracanthus pulcherrimus; assembly: GCA_949152435.1. Taxonomy (NCBI): domain Eukaryota; kingdom Metazoa; phylum Arthropoda; class Insecta; order Hymenoptera; family Pteromalidae; genus Gastracanthus; species Gastracanthus pulcherrimus. The sequence continues at coordinate 100,396,675 of OX424573.1, forward strand.
TATTTCAATTTTAGGCCGCCGTCTTGGATTCATCATTTAGAATTTTCAAAATCTGAGTTCAGATTCGTAATCAGCGACTCCGAAAACGCCCTATGTACAATTTGTAGCGAAATCCAGTAATATTTCAATTTTAGGCTGCCGTCTTGGATTCATCACTTAGAATTTTCAAAATCTGAGTTGAGATTCGTAATCAGCGACCCCGAAAACCCCATATATTCAATTTTTAGCGAAATCCAGTAATATTTCAATTTTAGGCCGCCGTCTTGGATTCATCATTTAGTATTTTCAAAATCTGAGTTCAAATTCGTAATCAGCGACCCCGAAAACCCCATATATTCAATTTTTAGCGAAATCCAGTAATATTTCAATTTTAGGCCGCCGTCTTGGATTCATCATTTAGAATTTTCAAAATCTGAGTACAGATTCGTAATCAGCGACTCCGAAAACGCCCTATATTCAATTTTTAGCGAAATCCAGTAATCTTTGAACTTTTTCCCGCCATCATGGATACGCTATATTGAATTTTCAAATTCTGAGTTTAGCTTCGTAATCAGCCACTCCGAAAACCCATATATACAATTTTTAGTGAAATCCAGTAATATTTCATTTTTAGGCCGCCATCTTGGATCCGCCATTTTGCATTTTCAAAATCTGTGTACAGATTCGTAATCAGCGACTCCGAAATCGCCCTATGTTCAATTTTTAGCGAAATCCAGTAATCTTTGAAGTTTTTCCCGCCATCATGGATCCGCTGTTTTGAATTTTCAAAGTCTGAGTTTAGCTTCGTAATCAGCCACTCCGAAAACCCATATATACAATTTTTAGCGAAATCCAGTAATATTTCATTTTTAGGCCGCCATCTTGGATCCGCCATTTTGCATTTTCAAAATCTGAGTACAGATTCGTAATCAGCGACTCCGAAAACGCCCTATGTTCAATTTTTAGCGAAATCCAGTAATCTTTGAACTTTTTCCCGCCATCATGGATCCGCTATTTTGAATTTTCAAAGTCTGAGTTTAGCTTCGTAATCTGCCACTCCGAAAACCCATATATACAATTTTTAGCGAAATCCAGTAATATTTCAATTTTAGGCCGCCGTCTTGGATTCATCATTTAGAATTTTCAAAATCTGAGTTCAGATTCGTAATCAGCGACCCCGAAAACCCCATATATTCAATTTTTAGCGAAATCCAGTAATCTTTGAATTTTTCCCGCCATCATGGATCCGCTAATTTTGATTTTTCAAAGTCTGAGTTCAGCTTCGTAATTAGCCACTCCGAAAACCCATAAATACGATTTTTAGCGAAATCCAGTAATATTTCAATTTTAGGCCGCCGTCTTGGATTCATCATTTAGAATTTTCAAAATCTGAGTACAGATTCATAATCAGCGACTCCGAAAACGCCCCATATTCAATTTTTAGCGAAATCCAGTAATCTTTGAACTTTTTCCCGCCATCATGGATACGCTATATTGAATTTTCAAATTCTGAGTTTAGCTTCGTAATCAGCCACTCCGAAAACCCATATATACAATTTTTAGTGAAATCCAGTAATATTTCATTTTTAGGCCGCCATCTTGGATCCGCCATTTTGCATTTTCAAAATCTGAGTACAGATTCGTAATCAGCGACTCCGAAAACGCCCTATGTTCAATTTTTAGCGAAATCCAGTAATCTTTGAACTTTTTCCCGCCATCATGGATCCGCCATTTTGAATTTTCAAAGTCTGAGTTTAGCTTCGTAATCTGCCACTCCGAAAACCCATACATACAATTTTTAGCGAAATCCAGTAATATTTCAATTTTAGGCCGCCGTCTTGGATTCATCATTTAGAATTTTCAAAATCTGAGTTCAGATTCGTAATCAGCGACTCCGAAAACGCCCTATGTACAATTTGTAGCGAAATCCAGTAATATTTCAATTTTAGGCTGCCGTCTTGGATTCATCACTTAGAATTTTCAAAATCTGAGTTGAGATTCGTAATCAGCGACCCCGAAAACCCCATATATTCAATTTTTAGCGAAATCCAGTAATATTTCAATTTTAGGCCGCCGTCTTGGATTCATCATTTAGTATTTTCAAAATCTGAGTTCAAATTCGTAATCAGCGACCCCGAAAACCCCATATATTCAATTTTTAGCGAAATCCAGTAATATTTCAATTTTAGGCCGCCGTCTTGGATTCATCATTTAGAATTTTCAAAATCTGAGTACAGATTCGTAATCAGCGACTCCGAAAACGCCCTATATTCAATTTTTAGCGAAATCCAGTAATCTTTGAACTTTTTCCCGCCATCATGGATACGCTATATTGAATTTTCAAATTCTGAGTTTAGCTTCGTAATCAGCCACTCCGAAAACCCATATATACAATTTTTAGTGAAATCCAGTAATATTTCATTTTTAGGCCGCCATCTTGGATCCGCCATTTTGCATTTTCAAAATCTGAGTACAGATTCGTAATCAGCGACTCCGAAAACGCCCTATGTTCAATTTTTAGCGAAATCCAGTAATCTTTGAACTTTTTCCCGCCATCATGGATCCGCTATTTTGAATTTTCAAAGTCTGAGTTTAGCTTCGTAATCTGCCACTCCGAAAACCCATACATACAATTTTTAGCGAAATCCAGTAATATTTCAATTTTAGGCCGCCGTCTTGGATTCATCATTTAGAATTTTCAAAATCTGAGTTCAGATTCGTAATCAGCGACTCCGAAAACGCCCTATGTACAATTTGTAGCGAAATCCAGTAATATTTCAATTTTAGGCTGCCGTCTTGGATTCATCACTTAGAATTTTCAAAATCTGAGTTGAGATTCGTAATCAGCGACCCCGAAAACCCCATATATTCAATTTTTAGCGAAATCCAGTAATATTTCAATTTTAGGCCGCCGTCTTGGATTCATCATTTAGTATTTTCAAAATCTGAGTACAGATTCGTAATCAGCGACTCCGAAAACGCTCTATATTCAATTTTTAGCGAAATCCAGTAATCTTTGAACTTTTTCCCGCCATCATGGATACGCTATATTGAATTTTCAAATTCTGAGTTTAGCTTCGTAATCAGCCACTCCGAAAACCCATATATACAATTTTTAGTGAAATCCAGTAATATTTCATTTTTAGGCCGCCATCTTGGATCCGCCATTTTGCATTTTCAAAATCTGAGTACAGATTCGTAATCAGCGACTTCGAAAGCGCCCTATATTCAATTGTTAGAGAAATCCAGTAATCTTTGAACTTTTTCCCGCCATCATGGATCCACTATTTTGAATTTTCAAAGTCTGAGTTTAGCTTCGCAATCAGCCACTACGAAAACCCATATATACAATTTTTAGCAAAAACCAGTAATATTTCAATTTTTGATCGCCATCTTGGATCCGCTATTTTGAATTTTCAAAGTCTGAGTTTAGCTTCGTAATCTGCCACTCCGAAAACCCATATATACAATTTTTAGCGAAATCCAGTAATCTTTGAACTTTTTCCCGCCATCATGGATCCGCTATTTTGAATTTTCAAAGTCTGAGTTTAGCTTCGTAATCAGCCACTCCGAAAACCCATATATACAATTTTTAGTGAAATCCAGTAATATTTCATTTTTAGGCCGCCATCTTGGATCCGCCATTTTGCATTTTCAAAATCTGAGTACAGATTCGTAATCAGCGACTCCGAAAACGCCCTATGTTCAATTTTTAGCGAAATCCAGTAATATTTCAATTTTAGGCTGCCGTCTTGGATTCATCACTTAGAATTTTCAAAATCTGAGTTGAGATTCGTAATCAGCGACCCCGAAAACCCCATATATTCAATTTTTAGCGAAATCCAGTAATCTCTGAACTTTTTCCCGCCATCATGGATTTGCTATTTTGAATTTTCAAAGTCTGAGTTTAGCTTCGCAATCAGCCACTACGAAAACCCATATATACAATTTTTAGTGAAATCCAGTAATATTTCAATTTTTGATCGCCATCTTAGATACGCCATTTTGAATTTTCAAAATCTGAGTTCAGCTTCGTAATCAGCCACTCCGAAAACCCATATATACAATTTTTAGTGAAATCCAGTAATATTTCATTTATAGGCCGCCATCTTGGATCCGCCATTTTGCATTTTCAAAATCTGAGTGCAGATTCGTAATCAGCGACTCCGAAAACGCCCTATGTTCAATTTTTAACGAAATCCAGTAATCTTTGAACTTTTTCCCGCCATCATGGATCCGCTATTTTGAATTTTCAAAGTCTGAGTTTAGCTTCGTAATCTGCCACTCCGAAAACCCATATATACAATTTTTAGCGAAATCCAGTAATATTTCATTTTTAGGCCGCCATCTTGGATCCGCCATTTTGCATTTTCAAAATCTGAGTACAGATTCGTAATCAGCGACTCCGAAAACGCCCTATGTTCAATTTTTAGCGAAATCCAGTAATCTTTGAACTTTTTCCCGCCATCATGGATCCGCTATTTTGAATTTTCAAAGTCTGAGTTTAGCTTCGTAATCTGCCACTCCGAAAACCCATATATACAATTTTTAGCGAAATCCAGTAATATTTCAATTTTAGGCCGCCGTCTTGGATTCATCATTTAGAATTTTCAAAATCTGAGTTCAGATTCGTAATCAGCGACTCCGAAAACGCCCTATGTACAATTTTTAGCGAAATCCAGTAATATTTCAATTTTAGGCTGCCGTCTTGGATTCATCACTTAGAATTTTCAAAATCTGAGTTGAGATTCGTAATCAGCGACCCCGAAAACCCCATATATTCAATTTTTAGCGAAATCCAGTAATCTCTGAACTTATTCCCGCCATCATGGATTTGCTATTTTGAATTTTCAAAGTCTGAGTTTAGCTTCGCAATCAGCCACTACGAAAACCCATATATACAATTTTTAGCGAAATCCAGTAATATTTCAATTTTTGATCGCCATCTTAGATACGCCATTTTGAATTTTCAAAATCTGAGTTCAGCTTCGTAATCAGCCACTCCGAAAACCCATAAATACGATTTTTAGCGAAATCCAGTAATATTTCAATTTTAGGCCGCCGTCTTGGATTCATCATTTAGAATTTTCAAAATCTGAGTACAGATTCGTAATCAGCGACTCCGAAAACGCCCTATATTCAATTTTTAGCGAAATCCAGTAATCTTTGAACTTTTTCCCGCCATCATGGATCCGCTATATTGAATTTTCAAATTCTGAGTTTAGCTTCGTAATCAGCCACTCCGAAAACCCATATATACAATTTTTAATGAAATCCAGTAATATTTCATTTTTAGGCCGCCATCTTGGATCCGCCATTTTGCATTTTCAAAATCTGAGTACAGATTCGTAATCAGCGACTCCGAAAACGCCCTATGTTCAATTTTTAGCGAAATCCAGTAATCTTTGAACTTTTTCCCGCCATCATGGATCCGCTATTTTGAATTTTCAAAGTCTGAGTTTAGCTTCGTAATCTGCCACTCCGAAAACCCATATATACAATTTTTAGCGAAATCCAGTAATATTTCAATTTAGGCCGCCGTCTTGGATTCATCATTTAGAATTTTCAAAATCTGAGTTCAGATTCGTAATCAGCGACTCCGAAAACGCCCTATGTACAATTTTTAGCGAAATCCAGTAATCTCTGAACTTTTTCCCGCCATCATGGATTTGCTATTTTGAATTTTCAAAGTCTGAGTTTAGCTTCGTAATCAGCCACTCCGAAAACCCATATATACAATTTTTAGCGAAATCCAGTAATATTTCATTTTTAGGCCGCCATCTTGGATCCGCCATTTTGCATTTTCAAAATCTGAGTACAGATTCGTAATCAGCGACTCCGAAAACGCCCTATGTTCAATTTTTAGCGAAATCCAGTAATCTTTGAACTTTTTCCCGCCATCATGGATCCGCTGTTTTGAATTTTCAAAGTCTGAGTTTAGCTTCGTAATCAGCCACTCCGAAAACCCATATATACAATTTTTAGCGAAATCCAGTAATATTTCATTTTTAGGCCGCCATCTTGGATCCGCCATTTTGCATTTTCAAAATCTGAGTACAGATTCGTAATCAGCGACTCCGAAAACGCCCTATGTTCAATTTTTAGCGAAATCCAGTAATCTTTGAACTTTTTCCCGCCATCATGGATCCGCTATTTTGAATTTTCAAAGTCTGAGTTTAGCTTCGTAATCTGCCACTCCGAAAACCCATATATACAATTTTTAGCGAAATCCAGTAATATTTCAATTTTAGGCCGCCGTCTTGGATTCATCATTTAGAATTTTCAAAATCTGAGTTCAGATTCGTAATCAGCGACTCCGAAAACGCCCTATGTACAATTTTTAGCGAAATCCAGTAATATTTCAATTTTAGGCCGCCGTCTTGGATTCATCATTTAGAATTTCCAAAATCTGAGTTCAGATTCGTAATCAGCGACTCCGAAAACGCCCTATGTACAATTTTTAGCGAAATCCAGTAATATTTCAATTTTAGGCTGCCGTCTTGGATTCATCACTTAGAATTTTCAAAATCTGAGTTGAGATTCGTAATCAGCGACCCCGAAAACCCCATATATACAATTTTTAGTGAAATCCAGTAATATTTCAATTTTTGATCGCCATCTTAGATACGCCATTTTTAATTTTCAAAATCTGAGTTCAGCTTCGTAATCAGCCACTCCGAAAACCCATAAATACGATTTTTAGCGAAATCCAGTAATATTTCAATTTTAAGCCGCCGTCTTGGATTCATCATTTAGACTTTTCAAAATCAGAGTACAGATTCGTAATCAGCGACTCCGAAAACGCCCTATATTCAATTTTTAGCGAAATCCAGTAATCTTTGAACTTTTTCCCGCCATCATGGATACGCTATATTGAATTTTCAAATTCTGAGTTTAGCTTCGTAATCAGCCACTCCGAAAACCCATATATACAATTTTTAGTGAAATCCAGTAATATTTCATTTTTAGGCCGCCATCTTGGATCCGCCATTTTGCATTTTCAAAATCTGAGTACAGATTCGTAATCAGCGACTCCGAAAACGCCCTATGTTCAATTTTTAGCGAAATCCAGTAATCTTTGAACTTTTTCCCGCCATCATGGATCCGCCATTTTGAATTTTCAAAGTCTGAGTTTAGCTTCGTAATCTGCCACTCCGAAAACCCATACATACAATTTTTAGCGAAATCCAGTAATATTTCAATTTTAGGCCGCCGTCTTGGATTCATCATTTAGAATTTTCAAAATCTGAGTTCAGATTCGTAATCAGCGACTCCGAAAACGCCCTATGTACAATTTGTAGCGAAATCCAGTAATATTTCAATTTTAGGCTGCCGTCTTGGATTCATCACTTAGAATTTTCAAAATCTGAGTTGAGATTCGTAATCAGCGACCCCGAAAACCCCATATATTCAATTTTTAGCGAAATCCAGTAATATTTCAATTTTAGGCCGCCGTCTTGGATTCATCATTTAGTATTTTCAAAATCTGAGTTCAAATTCGTAATCAGCGACCCCGAAAACCCCATATATTCAATTTTTAGCGAAATCCAGTAATATTTCAATTTTAGGCCGCCGTCTTGGATTCATCATTTAGAATTTTCAAAATCTGAGTACAGATTCGTAATCAGCGACTCCGAAAACGCCCTATATTCAATTTTTAGCGAAATCCAGTAATCTTTGAACTTTTTCCCGCCATCATGGATACGCTATATTGAATTTTCAAATTCTGAGTTTAGCTTCGTAATCAGCCACTCCGAAAACCCATATATACAATTTTTAGTGAAATCCAGTAATATTTCATTTTTAGGCCGCCATCTTGGATCCGCCATTTTGCATTTTCAAAATCTGTGTACAGATTCGTAATCAGCGACTCCGAAAACGCCCTATGTTCAATTTTTAGCGAAATCCAGTAATCTTTGAAGTTTTTCCCGCCATCATGGATCCGCTGTTTTGAATTTTCAAAGTCTGAGTTTAGCTTCGTAATCAGCCACTCCGAAAACCCATATATACAATTTTTAGCGAAATCCAGTAATATTTCATTTTTAGGCCGCCATCTTGGATCCGCCATTTTGCATTTTCAAAATCTGAGTACAGATTCGTAATCAGCGACTCCGAAAACGCCCTATGTTCAATTTTTAGCGAAATCCAGTAATCTTTGAACTTTTTCCCGCCATCATGGATCCGCTATTTTGAATTTTCAAAGTCTGAGTTTAGCTTCGTAATCTGCCACTCCGAAAACCCATATATACAATTTTTAGCGAAATCCAGTAATATTTCAATTTTAGGCCGCCGTCTTGGATTCATCATTTAGAATTTTCAAAATCTGAGTTCAGATTCGTAATCAGCGACCCCGAAAACCCCATATATTCAATTTTTAGCGAAATCCAGTAATCTTTGAATTTTTCCCGCCATCATGGATCCGCTAATTTTGATTTTTCAAAGTCTGAGTTCAGCTTCGTAATTAGCCACTCCGAAAACCCATAAATACGATTTTTAGCGAAATCCAGTAATATTTCAATTTTAGGCCGCCGTCTTGGATTCATCATTTAGAATTTTCAAAATCTGAGTACAGATTCATAATCAGCGACTCCGAAAACGCCCCATATTCAATTTTTAGCGAAATCCAGTAATCTTTGAACTTTTTCCCGCCATCATGGATACGCTATATTGAATTTTCAAATTCTGAGTTTAGCTTCGTAATCAGCCACTCCGAAAACCCATATATACAATTTTTAGTGAAATCCAGTAATATTTCATTTTTAGGCCGCCATCTTGGATCCGCCATTTTGCATTTTCAAAATCTGAGTACAGATTCGTAATCAGCGACTCCGAAAACGCCCTATGTTCAATTTTTAGCGAAATCCAGTAATCTTTGAACTTTTTCCCGCCATCATGGATCCGCCATTTTGAATTTTCAAAGTCTGAGTTTAGCTTCGTAATCTGCCACTCCGAAAACCCATACATACAATTTTTAGCGAAATCCAGTAATATTTCAATTTTAGGCCGCCGTCTTGGATTCATCATTTAGAATTTTCAAAATCTGAGTTCAGATTCGTAATCAGCGACTCCGAAAACGCCCTATGTACAATTTGTAGCGAAATCCAGTAATATTTCAATTTTAGGCTGCCGTCTTGGATTCATCACTTAGAATTTTCAAAATCTGAGTTGAGATTCGTAATCAGCGACCCCGAAAACCCCATATATTCAATTTTTAGCGAAATCCAGTAATATTTCAATTTTAGGCCGCCGTCTTGGATTCATCATTTAGTATTTTCAAAATCTGAGTTCAAATTCGTAATCAGCGACCCCGAAAACCCCATATATTCAATTTTTAGCGAAATCCAGTAATATTTCAATTTTAGGCCGCCGTCTTGGATTCATCATTTAGAATTTTCAAAATCTGAGTACAGATTCGTAATCAGCGACTCCGAAAACGCCCTATATTCAATTTTTAGCGAAATCCAGTAATCTTTGAACTTTTTCCCGCCATCATGGATACGCTATATTGAATTTTCAAATTCTGAGTTTAGCTTCGTAATCAGCCACTCCGAAAACCCATATATACAATTTTTAGTGAAATCCAGTAATATTTCATTTTTAGGCCGCCATCTTGGATCCGCCATTTTGCATTTTCAAAATCTGAGTACAGATTCGTAATCAGCGACTCCGAAAACGCCCTATGTTCAATTTTTAGCGAAATCCAGTAATCTTTGAACTTTTTCCCGCCATCATGGATCCGCTATTTTGAATTTTCAAAGTCTGAGTTTAGCTTCGTAATCTGCCACTCCGAAAACCCATACATACAATTTTTAGCGAAATCCAGTAATATTTCAATTTTAGGCCGCCGTCTTGGATTCATCATTTAGAATTTTCAAAATCTGAGTTCAGATTCGTAATCAGCGACTCCGAAAACGCCCTATGTACAATTTGTAGCGAAATCCAGTAATATTTCAATTTTAGGCTGCCGTCTTGGATTCATCACTTAGAATTTTCAAAATCTGTGTTGAGATTCGTAATCAGCGACCCCGAAAACCCCATATATTCAATTTTTAGCGAAATCCAGTAATATTTCAATTTTAGGCCGCCGTCTTGGATTCATCATTTAGTATTTTCAAAATCTGAGTACAGATTCGTAATCAGCGACTCCGAAAACGCTCTATATTCAATTTTTAGCGAAATCCAGTAATCTTTGAACTTTTTCCCGCCATCATGGATACGCTATATTGAATTTTCAAATTCTGAGTTTAGCTTCGTAATCAGCCACTCCGAAAACCCATATATACAATTTTTAGTGAAATCCAGTAATATTTCATTTTTAGGCCGCCATCTTGGATCCGCCATTTTGCATTTTCAAAATCTGAGTACAGATTCGTAATCAGCGACTTCGAAAGCGCCCTATATTCAATTGTTAGAGAAATCCAGTAATCTTTGAACTTTTTCCCGCCATCATGGATCCACTATTTTGAATTTTCAAAGTCTGAGTTTAGCTTCGCAATCAGCCACTACGAAAACCCATATATACAATTTTTAGCAAAAACCAGTAATATTTCAATTTTTGATCGCCATCTTGGATCCGCTATTTTGAATTTTCAAAGTCTGAGTTTAGCTTCGTAATCTGCCACTCCGAAAACCCATATATACAATTTTTAGCGAAATCCAGTAATCTTTGAACTTTTTCCCGCCATCATGGATCCGCTATTTTGAATTTTCAAAGTCTGAGTTTAGCTTCGTAATCAGCCACTCCGAAAACCCATATATACAATTTTTAGTGAAATCCAGTAATATTTCATTTTTAGGCCGCCATCTTGGATCCGCCATTTTGCATTTTCAAAATCTGAGTACAGATTCGTAATCAGCGACTCCGAAAACGCCCTATGTTCAATTTTTAGCGAAATCCAGTAATATTTCAATTTTAGGCTGCCGTCTTGGATTCATCACTTAGAATTTTCAAAATCTGAGTTGAGATTCGTAATCAGCGACCCCGAAAACCCCATATATTCAATTTTTAGCGAAATCCAGTAATCTCTGAACTTTTTCCCGCCATCATGGATTTGCTATTTTGAATTTTCAAAGTCTGAGTTTAGCTTCGCAATCAGCCACTACGAAAACCCATATATACAATTTTTAGTGAAATCCAGTAATATTTCAATTTTTGATCGCCATCTTAGATACGCCATTTTGAATTTTCAAAATCTGAGTTCAGCTTCGTAATCAGCCACTCCGAAAACCCATATATACAATTTTTAGTGAAATCCAGTAATATTTCATTTATAGGCCGCCATCTTGGATCCGCCATTTTGCATTTTCAAAATCTGAGTGCAGATTCGTAATCAGCGACTCCGAAAACGCCCTATGTTCAATTTTTAACGAAATCCAGTAATCTTTGAACTTTTTCCCGCCATCATGGATCCGCTATTTTGAATTTTCAAAGTCTGAGTTTAGCTTCGTAATCTGCCACTCCGAAAACCCATATATACAATTTTTAGCGAAATCCAGTAATATTTCATTTTTAGGCCGCCATCTTGGATCCGCCATTTTGCATTTTCAAAATCTGAGTACAGATTCGTAATCAGCGACTCCGAAAACGCCCTATGTTCAATTTTTAGCGAAATCCAGTAATATTTCAATTTTAGGCTGCCGTCTTGGATTCATCACTTAGAATTTTCAAAATCTGAGTTGAGATTCGTAATCAGCGACCCCGAAAACCCCATATATTCAATTTTTAGCGAAATCCAGTAATCTCTGAACTTTTTCCCGCCATCATGGATTTGCTATTTTGAATTTTCAAAGTCTGAGTTTAGCTTCGCAATCTGCCACTACGAAAACCCATATATACAATTTTGAGTGAAATCCAGTAATATTTCAATTTTTGATCGCCATCTTAGATACGCCATTTTGAATTTTCAAAATCTGAGTTCAGCTTCTTAATCAGCCACTCCGAAAACCCATAAATACGATTTTTAGCGAAATCCAGTAATATTTCAATTTTAGGCTGCCGTCTTGGATTCATCACTTAGAATTTTCAAAATCTGAGTTGAGATTCGTAATCAGCGACCCCGAAAACCCCATATATTCAATTTTTAGCGAAATCCAGTAATCTCTGAACTTTTTCCCGCCATCATGGATTTGCTATTTTGAATTTTCAAAGTCTGAGTTTAGCTTCGCAATCAGCCACTACGAAAACCCATATATACAATTTTTAGTGAAATCCAGTAATATTTCAATTTTTGTTCGCCATCTTAGATACGCCATTTTGAATTTTCAAAATCTGAGTTTAGCTTCGTAATCAGCCACTCCGAAAACCCATATATACAATTTTTAGCGAAATCCAGTAATATTTCAATTTTAGGCCGCCGTCTTGGATTCATCATTTAGAATTTTCAAAATCTGAGTTCAGATTCGTAATCAGCGACTCCGAAAACGCCCTATGTACAATTTTTAGCGAAATCCAGTAATATTTCAATTTTAGGCTGCCGTCTTGGATTCATCACTTAGAATTTTCAAAATCTGAGTTGAGATTCGTAATCAGCGACCCCGAAAACCCCATATATTCAATTTTTAGCGAAATCCAGTAATCTCTGAACTTTTTCCCGCCATCATGGATTTGCTATTTTGAATTTTCAAAGTCTGAGTTTAGCTTCGCAATCAGCCACTACGAAAACCCATATATACAATTTTTAGTGAAATCCAGTAATATTTCAATTTTTGATCGCCATCTTAGATACGCCATTTTGAATTTTCAAAATCTGAGTACAGATTCGTCATCAGCGACTCCGAAAACACCCTATGTTCAATTTTTAGCGAAATCCAGTAATCTTTGAACTTTTTCCCGCCATCATGGATCCGCTATTTTGAATTTTCAAACTCTCAGTTTAGCTTCGTAATCTGCCACTCCGAAAACCCATATATACAATTTTTAGCGAAATCCAGTAATATTTCAATTTTAGGCCGCCGTCTTGGATTCATCATTTAGAATTTTCAAAATCTGAGTTCAGATTCGTAATCAGCGACCCCGAAAACCCCATATATTCAATTTTTAGCGAAATCCAGTAATCTCTGAACTTTTTCCCGCCATCATGGATCCGCTATTTTGAATTTTCAAAGTCTGAGTTTAGCTTCGTAATCAGCCACTCCGAAAACCCATATATACAATTTTTAGTGAAATCCAGTAATATTTCATTTTTAGGCCGCCATCTTGGATCCGCCATTTTGCATTTTCAAAATCTGATTACAGATTCGTAATCAGCGACTCCGAAAACACCCTATATTCAATTTTTAGCGAAATCCAGTAATCTTTGAACTTTTTCCCGCCATCATGGATCCGCTAATTTTGATTTTTCAAAGTCTGAGTTCAGCTTCGTAATCAGCCACTCCGAAAACCCATAAATACGATTTTTAGCGAAATCCAGTAATATTTCAATTTTAGGCCGCCGTCTTGGATTCATCATTTAGAATTTTCAAAATCTGAGTACAGATTCGTAATCAGCGACTCCGAAAACGCCCTATATTCAATTTTTAGCGAAATCTAGTAATCTTTGAACTTTTTCCCGCCATCATGGATTTGCTATTTTGAATTTTCAAAGTCTAAGTTTAGCTTCGCAATCAGCCACTGCGAAAACCCATATATACAATTTTTAGCGAAAACCAGTAATATTTCAATTTTTGATCGCCATCTTGGATCCGCTATTTTGAATTTTCAAAGTCTGAGTTCAGCTTCGTAATCTGCCACTCCGAAAACCCATATATACAATTTTTAGCGAAATCCAGTACTATTTCAATTTTAGGCCGCCATCTTGGTACCACCATTTAGAATTTTCAAAATCTGTGTGCAGATTCGTAAACAGCGACTCCGGAAACGCCCTATATTCAATTTTTAGCGAAATCCAGTAATCTTTGAACTTTTTCCAGCCATCATGGATCCGCTATTTTGAATTTTCAAAGTCTGAGTTTAGCTTCGTAATCATCCACTCCGAAAATCCATATATACGATTTTTAGCGAAATCCAGTAATATTTCAATTTTTGGCCGCCGTCTTGGATTCATCATTTAGAATTATCAAAATCTGAGTTCAGATTCGTAATCAACGACCCCAAAAACCCCATATATTCAATTTTTAGCGAAATCCAGTAATATTTCAAATTTAGGCCGCCATCTCGGATCCGCCATTTTGCATTTTCAAAATCTGAGTACAGATTCGTAATCAGCGACTCCGAAAACGCCCTATATTCAATTTTTAGCGAAATCCAGTAATATTTCAATATTAGGCCGGCATCTTGGATCCGCCATTTTGCATTTTCAAAATCTGAGTACAGATTCGTAATCAGCGACTCAGAAAACCCATATATACAATTTTTAGCGAAATCCAGTAATCTTTGAACTTTTTCCCGTCATCATGGATCCGCTATTTTGAATTTTCAAAGTCTGAGTTTAGCTTCGTAATCATCCACTCCGAAAATCCATATATACGATTTTTAGCGAAATCCAGTAATATTTCAATTTTTGATCGCCATCTTAGATACGCCATTTAGAATTTTCAAAATCTGAGTGCAGATTCGTAATCGGCGACTCCGGAAACGCCCTATATTCAATTTTTAGCGAAATCCAGTAATCTTTGAACTTTTTCCCGCCATCATGGATCCGCTATTTTGAATTTTCTAAGTCTGAGTTTAGCTTCGTAATCATCCACTCCGAAAACCCATATATACAATTTTTAGCGAAATCCAGTAATATTTCAATTTTTGATCGCCATCTTAGATACGCCATTTTGAATTTTCAAAATCTCAGATCAGCTTCGTAATCAGCCACTCCGAAAACCCATAAATACGATTTTTAGCGAAATCCAGTAATATTTCAATTGTAGGCCGCGATCTTGGATCCACCATTTAGAATTTTTAAAATCTAAGTACAGATTCGTAATCCGCGACTCCGAAAACGCCCTATATTCAGTTTTTATCGAAATCCAGTAATCTTTTAACTTTTTCCCGCCATCATGGATCCGCTATTTTGAATTTTCAAAGTCTGAGTTTAGCTTCGTAATCTGCCACTCCGAAAACCCATATATACAATTTTTAGCGAAATCCAGTAATATTTCAATTTTAGGCCGCCATCTTAGATCCACCATTTAGAATTTTCAAAATCTGAGTGCAGATTCGTAATCAGCGACTCCGGAAACGCCCTATATTCAATTTTTATCGAAATCCAGTAATCTTTGAACTTTTTCCCGCCATCATGGATCCGCTATTTTGAATTTTCAAAGTCTGAGTTTAGCTTCGTAATCATCCACTCCGAAAACCCATATATACAATTTTTAGCGAAATCCAGTAATATTTCAATTTTAGGCCGCCATCTTGAATCCACCATTTAGAATTTTCAAAATCTCAGATCAGCTTCGTAATCAGCCACTCCGAAAACCCATAAATACGATTTTTAGCGAAATCCAGTAATATTTCAATTTTAGGCCGCCATCTTGGATCCACCATTTAGAATTTTTAAAATCTAAGTACAGATTCGTAATCCGCGACTCCGAAAACGCCCTATATTCAGTTTTTAGCGAAATCCAGTAATCTTTTAACTTTTTCCCGCCATCATGGATCCGCTATTTTGAATTTTCAAAGTCTGAGTTTAGCTTCGTAATCTGCCACTCCGAAAACCCATATATACAATTTTTAGCGAAATCCAGTAATATTTCAAATTTAGACCGCCATCTCGGATCCGCCATTTTGCATTTTCAAAATCTGAGTACAGATTCGTAATCAGCGACTCCGAAAACGCCCTATATTCAATTTTTAGCGAAATCCAGTAATCTTTGAACTTTTTCCCGCCATCATGGATCCGCTGTATTGAATTTTCAAATTCTGAGTTTAGCTTCGTAATCAGCCACTCCGAAAACCCATATATACAATTTTTAGCGAAATCCAGTAATAATCAAATTTTTGGCCGCCGTCTTGGATTCATCATTTAGAATTATCAAAATCTTAGTTCAGATTCGTAATCAACGACCCCGAAAACCCCATATATTCAATTTTTAGCGAAATCCAGTAATATTTCAAATTTAGGCCGCCATCTCGGATCCGCCATTTTGAATTTTCAAAATCTCAGATCAGCTTCGTAATCAGCCACTCCGAAAACCCATAAATACGATTTTTAGCGAAATCCAGTAATATTTCAATTTTAGGCCGCCATCTTGGATCCACCATTTAGAATTTTTAAAATCTAAGTACAGATTCGTAATCCGCGACTCCGAAAACGCCCTATATTCAGTTTTTAGCGAAATCTAGTAATCTTTGAACTTTTTCCCGCCATCATGGATTTGCTATTTTGAATTTTCAAAGTCTAAGTTTAGCTTCGCAATCAGCCACTGCGAAAACCCATATATACAATTTTTAGCGAAAACCAGTAATATTTCAATTTTTGATCGCCATCTTGGATCCGCTATTTTGAATTTTCAAAGTCTGAGTTCAGCTTCGTAATCTGCCACTCCGAAAACCCATATATACAATTTTTAGCGAAATCCAGTACTATTTCAATTTTAGGCCGCCATCTTGGATCCACCATTTAGAATTTTCAAAATCTGAGTGCAGATTCGTAAACAGCGACTCCGGAAACGCCCTATATTCAATTTTTAGCGAAATCCAGTAATCTTTGAACTTTTTCCAGCCATCATGGATCCGCTATTTTGAATTTTCAAAGTCTGAGTTTAGCTTCGTAATCATCCACTCCGAAAATCCATATATACGATTTTTAGCGAAATCCAGTAATATTTCAATTTTTGGCCGCCGTCTTGGATTCATCATTTAGAATGATCAAAATCTGAGTTCAGATTCGTAATCAACGACCCCAAAAACCCCATATATTCAATTTTTAGCGAAATCCAGTAATATTTCAAATTTAGGCCGCCATCTCGGATCCGCCATTTTGCATTTTCAAAATCTGAGTACAGATTCGTAATCAGCGACTCCGAAAACGCCCTATATTCAATTTTTAGCGAAATCCAGTAATATTTCAATTTTAGGCCGGCATCTTGGATCCGCCATTTTGCATTTTCAAAATCTGAGTACAGATTCGTAATCAGCGACTCCGAAAACGCCCTATATTCAATTTTTAGCGAAATCCAGTAATCTTTGAACTTTTTCCCGCCATCATGGATCCACTGTTTTGAATTTTCAAAGTCTGAGTTTAGCTTCGTAATCAGCCACTCCGAAAACCCATATATACAATTTTTAGCGAAATCCAGTAATATTTCATTTTTAGGCCGCCATCTTGGATCCGCCATTTTGCATTTTCAAAATCTGAGTACAGATTCGTAATCAGCGACTCCGAAAACGCCCTATGTTCAATTTTTAGCGAAATCCAGTAATCTTTGAACTTTTTCCCGCCATCATGGATCCGCTATTTTGAATTTTCAAAGTCTGAGTTTAGCTTCGTAATCTGCCACTCCGAAAACCCATATATACAATTTTTAGCGAAATCCAGTAATATTTCAATTTTAGGCCGGCATCTTGGATCCGCCATTTTGCATTTTCAAAATCTGAGTTCAGATTCGTAATCAGCCACTCCGAAAACCCATAAATACAATTTTTAGCGAAATCCAGTAATATTTCAATTTTAGGCCGCCGTCTTGGATCCGCCATTTTGCATTTTCAAAATCTGAGTACAGATTCGTAATCAGCGACTCCGAAAACGCCCTATATTCAATTTTTAGCGAAATCCAGTAATCTTTGAACTTTTTCCCGCCATCATGGATCCGCTGTTTTGAATTTTCAAAGTCTGAGTTTAGCTTCGTAATCAGCCACTCCGAAAACCCATATATACAATTTTTAGCGAAATCCAGTAATATTTCAATTTTTGATCGCCATCTTAGATACGCCATTTTGAATTTTCAAAATCTGAGTTCAACTTCGTAATCAGCCACTCCGAAAACCCATAAATACGATTTTTAGCGAAATCCAGTAATCTTTGAACTTTTTCCCGCCATCATGGATCCGCTGTTTTAAATTTTCAAAGTCTGAGTTTAGCTTCGTAATCTGCCACTCAGAAAACCCATATATACAATTTTTAGCGAAATCCAGTAATATTTCAATTTTAGGCCGCCATCTTGAATCCACCATTTAGAATTTTCAAAATCTGAGTACAGATTCGTAATCAGCGACTCCGAAAAACGCCCTATATTCAATTTTTAGCGAAATTCAGTAATCTTTGAACTTTTTCCCGTCATCATGGATCGGCTGTTTAGAATTTTCAAAGTCTGAGTTTAGCTTCGTAATCAGCCACTCCGAAAACCCATATATACAATTTTTAGCGAAATCCAGTAATATTTCAATTTTTGATCGCCATCTTGGATCCGCTATTTTGAATTTTCAAAGTCTGAGTTTAGCTTCGTAATCTGCCACTCCGAAAACCCATATATACAATTTTTAGCGAAATCCAGTAATCTTTGAACTTTTTCCCGCCATCATGGATCCGCTATTTTGAATTTTCAAAGTCTGAGTTTAGCTTCGTAATCAGCCACTCCGAAAACCCATATATACAATTTTTAGTGAAATCCAGTAATATTTCATTTTTAGGCCGCCATCTTGGATCCGCCATTTTGCATTTTCAAAATCTGAGTACAGATTCGTAATCAGCGACTCCGAAAACGCCCTATGTTCAATTTTTAGCGAAATCCAGTAATATTTCAATTTTAGGCTGCCGTCTTGGATTCATCACTTAGAATTTTCAAAATCTGAGTTGAGATTCGTAATCAGCGACCCCGAAAACCCCATATATTCAATTTTTAGCGAAATCCAGTAATCTCTGAACTTTTTCCCGCCATCATGGATTTGCTATTTTGAATTTTCAAAGTCTGAGTTTAGCTTCGCAATCAGCCACTACGAAAACCCATATATACAATTTTTAGTGAAATCCAGTAATATTTCAATTTTTGATCGCCATCTTAGATACGCCATTTTGAATTTTCAAAATCTGAGTTCAGCTTCGTAATCAGCCACTCCGAAAACCCATAAATACGATTTTTAGCGAAATCCAGTAATATTTCAATTTTAGGCTGCCGTCTTGGATTCATCTCTTAGAATTTTCAAAATCTGAGTTGAGATTCGTAATCAGCGACCCCGAAAACCCCATATATTCAATTTTTAGCGAAATCCAGTAATCTCTGAACCTTTTCCCGCCATCATGGATTTGCTATTTTGAATTTTCAAAGTCTGAGTTTAGCTTCGCAATCAGCCACTACGAAAACCCATATATACAATTTTTAGTGAAATCCAGTAATATTTCAATTTTTGATCGCCATCTTAGATACGCCATTTTGAATTTTCAAAATCTGAGTTTAGCTTCGTAATCAGCCACTCCGAAAACCCATATATACAATTTTTAGCGAAATCCAGTAATATTTCAATTTTAGGCCGCCGTCTTGGATTCATCATTTAGAATTTTCAAAATCTGAGTTCAGATTCGTAATCAGCGACTCCGAAAACGCCCTATGTACAATTTTTAGCGAAATCCAGTAATATTTCAATTTTAGGCTGCCGTCTTGGATTCATCACTTAGAATTTTCAAAATCTGAGTTGAGATTCGTAATCAGCGACCCCGGAAACCCCATATATTCAATTTTTAGCGAAATCCAGTAATCTCTGAACTTTTTCCCGCCATCATGGATTTGCTATTTTGAATTTTCAAAGTCTGAGTTTAGCTTCGCAATCAGCCACTACGAAAACCCATATATACAATTTTTAGTGAAATCCAGTAATATTTCAATTTTTGATCGCCATCTTAGATACGCCATTTTGAATTTTCAAAATCTGAGTACAGATTCGTAATCAGCGACTCCGAAAACGTCCTATATACAATTTTAAGCGAAATCCTGTAATATTTCAATTTTAGGCCGCCGTCTTGGATTCATCATTTAGAATTTTCAAAATCTGAGTTCAGATTCGTAATCAGCCACTCCGAAAACCCATAAATACAATTTTTAGCGAAATCCAGTAATATTTCAATTTTAGGCCGCCGTCTTGGATCCGCCATTTTGCATTTTCAAAATCTGAGTACAGATTCGTAATCAGCGACTCCGAAAACGCCCTATATTCAATTTTTAGCGAAATCCAGTAATCTTTGAACTTTTTCCCGCCATCATGGAACGCTGTTTTGAATTTTCAAAGTCTGAGTTTAGCTTCGTAATCAGCCACTCCGAAAACCCATATATACAATTTTTAGCGAAATCCAGTAATATTTCAATTTTTGATCGCCATCTTAGATACGCCATTTTGAATTTTCAAAATCTGAGTTCAACTTCGTAATCAGCCACTCCGAAAACCCATAAATACGATTTTTAGCGAAATCCAGTAATCTTTGAACTTTTTCCCGCCATCATGGATCCGCTGTTTTAAATTTTCAAAGTCTGAGTTTAGCTTCGTAATCTGCCACTCAGAAAACCCATATATACAATTTTTAGCGAAATCCAGTAATATTTCAATTTTAGGCCGCCATCTTGAATCCACCATTTAGAATTTTCAAAATCTGAGTACAGATTCGTAATCAGCGACTCCGAAAACGCCCTATATTCAATTTTTAGCGAAATTCAGTAATGTTTGAACTTTTTCCCGCTATCATGGATCCGCTATTTTGAATTTTCAAAGTCTGAGTTTAGCTTCGCAATCATCCACTACGAAAACCCATATATACAATTTTTAGCGAAAACCAGTAATATTTCAATTTTTGATCGCCATCTTGGATCCGCTATTTTGAATTTTCAAAGTCTGAGTTTAGCTTCGTAATCTGCCACTCCGATAACCCATATATACAATTTTTAGCGAAATCCAGTAATCTTTGAACTTTTTCCCGCCATCATGGATCCGCTATTTTGAATTTTCAAAGTCTGAGTTTAGCTTCGTAATCAGCCACTCCGAAAACCCATATATACAATTTTTAGTGAAATCCAGTAATATTTCATTTTTAGGCCGCCATCTTGGATCCGCCATTTTGCATTTTCAAAATCTGAGTACAGATTCGTAATCAGCGACTCCGAAAACGCCCTATGTTCAATTTTTAGCGAAATCCAGTAATATTTCAATTTTAGGCTGCCGTCTTGGATTCATCACTTAGAATTTTCAAAATCTGAGTTGAGATTCGTAATCAGCGACCCCGAAAACCCCATATATTCAATTTTTAGCGAAATCCAGTAATCTCTGAACTTTTTCCCGCCATCATGGATTTGCTATTTTGAATTTTCAAAGTCTGAGTTTAGCTTCGCAATCAGCCACTACGAAAACCCATATATACAATTTTTAGTGAAATCCAGTAATATTTCAATTTTTGATCGCCATCTTAGATACGCCATTTTGAATTTTCAAAATCTGAGTTCAGCTTCGTAATCAGCGACTCCGAAAACGTCCTATATACAATTTTAAGCGAAATCCAGTAATATTTCAATTTTAGGCCGCCGTCTTGGATTCATCATTTAGAATTTTCAAAATCTGAGTTCAGATTCGTAATCAGCCACTCCGAAAACCCATAAATACAATTTTTATCGAAATCCAGTAATATTTCAATTTTAGGCCGCCGTCTTGGATCCGCCATTTTGCATTTTCAAAATCTGAGTACAGATTCGTAATCAGCGACTCCGAAAACGCCCTATATTCAATTTTTAGCGAAATCCAGTAATCTTTGAACTTTTTCCCGCCATCATGGATCCGCTGTTTCGAATTTTCAAAGTCTGAGTATAGCTTCGTAATCAGCCACTCCGAAAACCCATATATACAATTTTTAGCGAAATCCAGTAATATTTCAATTTTTGATCGCCATCTTAGATACGCCATTTTGAATTTTCAAAATCTGAGTTCAACTTCGTAATCCGCCACTCCGAAAACCCATAAATACGATTTTTAGCGAAATCCAGTAATCTTTGAACTTTTTCCCGCCATCATGGATCCGCTGTTTTAAATTTTCAAAGTCTGAGTTTAGCTTCGTAATCAGTCACTCCGAAAACCCATAAATACGATTTTTAGCGAAATCCAGTAATATTTCAATTTTTGGCCGCCGTCTTGGATTCATCATTTAGAATTATCAAAATCTGAGTTCAGATTCGTAATCAACGACCCCGAAAACCCCATATATTCAATTTTTAGCGAAATCCAGTAATATTTCAAATTTAGGCCGCCATCTCGGATCCGCCATTTTGCATTTTCAAAATCTGAGTACAGATTCGTAATCAGCGACTCCGAAAACGCCCTATATTCAATTTTTAGCGAAATCTAGTAATCTTTGAACTTTTTCCCGCCATCATGGATTTGCTATTTTGAATTTTCAAAGTCTGAGTTTAGCTTCGCAATCAGCCACTGCGAAAACCCATATATACAATTTTTAGCGAAAACCAGTAATATTTCAATTTTTGATCGCCATCTTGGATCCGCTATTTTGAATTTTCAAAGTCTGAGTTCAGCTTCGTAATCTGCCACTCCGAAAACCCATATATACAATTTTTAGCGAAATCCAGTAATATTTCAATTTTAGGCCGCCATCTTGGATCCACCATTTAGAATTTTCAAAATCTGAGTTCAGATTCGTAATCAACGACCCCGAAAACCCCATATATTCAATTTTTAGCGAAATCCAGTAATATTTCAAATTTAGGCCGCCATCTCGGATCCGCCATTTTGCATTTTCAAAATCTGAGTACAGATTCGTAATCAGCGACTCCGAAAATGCCCTATATTCAGTTTTTAGCGAAATCCAGTAATCTTTTAACTTTTTCCCGCCATCATGGATCCGCTATTTTGAATTTTCAAAGTCTGAGTTTAGCTTCGTAATCTGCCACTCCGAAAACCCATATATACAATTTTTAGCGAAATCCAGTAATATTTCAAATTTAGACCGCCATCTCGGATCCGCCATTTTGCATTTTCAAAATCTGAGTACAGATTCGTAATCAGCGACTCCGAAAACGCCCTATATTCAATTTTTAGCGAAATCCAGTAATCTTTGAACTTTTTCCCGCCATCATGGATCCGCTATATTGAATTTTCAAATTCTGAGTTTAGCTTCGTAATCAGCCACTCCGAAAACCCATATATACAATTTTTAGCGAAATCCAGTTATATTTCAATTTTTGGCCGCCGTCTTGGATTCATCATTTAGAATTATCAAAATCTGAGTTCAGATTCGTAATCAACGACCCCGAAAACCCCATATATTCAATTTTTAGCGAAATCCAGTAATATTTCAAATTTAGGCCGCCATCTCGGATCCGCCATTTTGCATTTTCAAAATCTGAGTTCAGATTCGTAATCAGCCACTCCGAAAACCCATAAATACAATTTTTAGCGAAATCCAGTAATATTTCAATTTTAGGCCGCCGTCTTGGATCCGCCATTTTGCATTTTCAAAATCTGAGTACAGATTCGTAATCAGCGACTCCGAAAACGCCCTATATTCAATTTTTAGCGAAATCCAGTAATCTTTGAACTTTTTCCCGCCATCATGGATCCGCTGTTTTGAATTTTCAAAGTCTGAGTTTAGCTTCGTAATCAGCGACCCCGAAAACCCCATATATTCAATTTTTAGCGAAATCCAGTAATCTCTGAACTTTTTCCCGCCATCATGGATTTGCTATTTTGAATTTTCAAAGTCTGAGTTTAGCTTCGCAATCAGCCACTACGAAAACCCATATATACAATTTTTAGTGAAATCCAGTAATATTTCAATTTTTGATCGCCATCTTAGATACGCCATTTTGAATTTTCAAAATCTGAGTTCAGCTTCGTAATCAGCCACTCCGAAAACCCATATATACAATTTTTAGTGAAATCCAGTAATATTTCATTTATAGGCCGCCATCTTGGATCCGCCATTTTGCATTTTCAAAATCTGAGTACAGATTCGTAATCAGCGACTCCGAAAACGCCCTATGTTCAATTTTTAGCGAAATCCAGTAATCTTTGAACTTTTTCCCGCCATCATGGATCCGCTATTTTGAATTTTCAAAGTCTGAGTTTAGCTTCGTAATCTGCCAGTCCGAAAACCCATATATACAATTTTTAGCGAAATCCAGTAATATTTCAATTTTAGGCCGCCGTCTTGGATTCATCATTTAGAATTTTCAAAATCTGAGTTCAGATTCGTAATCAGCGACTCCGAAAACGCCCTATGTACAATTTTTAGCGAAATCCAGTAATATTTCAATTTTAGGCTGCCGTCTTGGATTCATCACTTAGAATTTTCAAAATCTGAGTTGAGATTCGTAATCAGCGACCCCGAAAACCCCATATATTCAATTTTTAGCGAAATCCAGTAATCTCTGAACTTTTTCCCGCCATCATGGATTTGCTATTTTGAATTTTCAAAGTCTGAGTTTAGCTTCGCAATCAGCCACTACGAAAACCCATATATACAATTTTTAGCGAAATCCAGTAATATTTCAATTTTAGGCCGCCGTCTTGGATTCATCATTTAGAATTTTCAAAATCTGAGTTCAGATTCGTAATCAGCGACCCCGAAAACCCCATATATTCAATTTTTAGCGAAATCCAGTAATTTTTGAACTTTTTCCCGCCATCATGGATTCGCTGTTTTGAATTTTCAAAGTCTGAGTTTAGCTTCGTAATCAACCACTCCGAAAACCCATATATACAATTTTTAGCGAAATCCAGTAATATTTCAATTTTAGGCAGCCATCTTGGATCCGCCATTTTGCATTTTCAAAGTCTGAGTTTAGCTTCGTAATCAACCACTCCGAAAACCCATATATACAATTTTTAGCGAAATCCAGTAATATTTCAATTTTAGGCAGCCATCTTGGATCCGCCATTTTGCATTTTCAAAATCTGAGTTCAGATTCGTAATCAGCGACTCCGAAAACGCCCTATATACAATTTTTAGCGAAATCCAGTAATATTTCAATTTTAGGCCGCCGTCTTGGATTCATCATTTAGAATTTTCAAAATCTGAGTTCAGATTCGTAATCAGCGACCCCGAAAACCCCATATATTCAATTTTTAGCGAAATCCAGTAATCTTTGAACTTTTTCCCGCCATCATGGATCCGCTATTTTGAATTTTCAAAGTCTGAGTTTAGCTTCGCAATCAGCCACTACGAAAACCCATATATACAATTTTTAGCGAAATCCAGTAATATTTCAATTTTTGATCGCCATCTTAGATACGCCATTTTTAATTTTCAAAATCTGAGTTCAGCTTCGTAATCAGCCACTCCGAAAACCCATAAATACGATTTTTAGCGAAATCCAGTAATATTTCAATTTTAGGCCGCCGTCTTGGATTCATCATTTAGAATTTTCAAAATCTGAGTACAGATTCGTAATCAGCGACTCCGAAAACGCCCTATATTCAATTTTTAGCGAAATCCAGTAATCTTTGAACTTTTTCCCGCCATCATGGATACGCTATATTGAATTTTCAAATTCTGAGTTTAGCTTCGTAATCAGCCACTCCGAAAACCCATATATACAATTTTTAGTGAAATCCAGTAATATTTCATTTTTAGGCCGCCATCTTGGATCCGCCATTTTGCATTTTCAAAATCTGAGTACAGATTCGTAATCAGCGACTCCGAAAACGCCCTATGTTTAATTTTTAGCGAAATCCAGTAATCTTTGAACTTTTTCCCGCCATCATGGATCCGCTATTTTGAATTTTCAAAGTCTGAGTTTAGCTTCGTAATCAGTCACTCCGAAAACCCATAAATACGATTTTTAGCGAAATCCAGTAATATTTCAATTTTTGGCCGCCGTCTTGGATTCATCATTTAGAATTATCAAAATCTGAGTTCAGATTCGTAATCAACGACCCCGAAAACCCCATATATTCAATTTTTAGCGAAATCCAGTAATATTTCAAATTTAGGCCGCCATCTCGGATCCGCCATTTTGCATTTTCAAAATCTGAGTACAGATTCGTAATCAGCGACTCCGAAAACGCCCTATATTCAATTTTTAGCGAAATCTAGTAATCTTTGAACTTTTTCCCGCCATCATGGATTTGCTATTTTGAATTTTCAAAGTCTGAGTTTAGCTTCGCAATCAGCCACTACGAAAACCCATATATACAATTTTTAGCGAAAACCAGTAATATTTCAATTTTTGATCGCCATCTTGGATCCGCTATTTTGAATTTTCTAAGTCTGAGTTCAGCTTCGTAATCTGCCACTCCGAAAACCCATATATACAATTTTTAGCGAAATCCAGTAATATTTCAATTTTAGGCCGCCATCTTGGATCCACCATTTAGAATTTTCAAAATCTGAGTGCAGATTCGTAATCAGCGACTCCGGAAACGCCCTGTTTTCAATTTATAGCGAAATCCAGTAATCTTTGAACTTTTTCCAGCCATCATGGATCCGCTATTTTGAATTTTCAAAGTCTGAGTTTAGCTTCGTAATCAGCCACTCCGAAAACCCATAAATACGATTTTTAGCGAAATCCAGTAATATTTCAATTTTAGGCCGCCATCTTGGATCCACCATTTAGAATTTTCAAAATCTGAGTGCAGATTCGTAATCAGCGACTCCGGAAACGCCGTATATTCAATTTTTAGCGAAATCCAGTAATCTTTGAACTTTTTCCCGCCATCATGGATCCGCTGTTTTGAATTTTCAAAGTCTGAGTTTAGCTTCGTAATCAGCCACTCCGAAAACCCATATATACAATTTTTAGCGAAATCCAGTAATATTTCAATTTTTGAACGCCATCTTAGATACGCCATTTTGAATTTTCAAAATCTGAGTACAGATTCGTAATCAGCGACTCCGAAAACGCCCTATATTCAATTTTTAGCGAAATCCAGTAATCTTTGAACTTTTTCCCGCCATCATGGATCCGCTATTTTGAATTTTCAAAGTCTGAGTTTAGCTTCGTAATCTGCCACTCCGAAAATCCATATATACTATTTTTAGCGAAATCCAGTAATATTTCAATTTTAGGTCGCCATTTTGCATTTTCAAAATCTTTGTTCTGATTCGTAATCCGTTTTCTCGAAAATCTCTATATAGGAGTTTTTAGGGAAATACAGTGACGTTACAATTTTTGGCCGCCATCTTGGATCCGCAATCATGAATTTTCAAAATCTGAGTTCAGATCCGTAATCAGCGACCCCGACGACCCAGTGTACACATTCTTAGGCCAATCCAATTAACCGTTTTCCTGCGATTGCATTTTTTTCATAAAAATGACGATTTTTATTTGTTTCTTTATTTATACAACAAAATATTAAATAAATATTGACTCAAATGCAATGTTAAATGCTTCTTAAATTGTCACTTAAATTGGATTTAAAAATAACCGAGAGAAAATACATTATTTAGTGTTGAAAAACCTCAAAATTGCAAGTACATTCCGGTGGTCACTATAGTAGCCACCGTGCCGCAAATGGTTAAAAGACGTTTTCGTAAAACGTTTTATTTTTTCGAGATCCACAACTTAACCGTCGAAATTTTTTGCGTATAATCTTATACAATCCAATTATGACCCAAAAATCGAATTTTTATGCCTTTTTTGCCGTTTATTTTTCGTTTTTCTCTATGTTATGAGTTAACAATTTTCATATTTGATAGTAAAAAGGCGGACACTTTTATATATTTTCGGTTGGATTCGACCTCGGGACTTCACGAACCGAAAGCAGGCGTTTATCCACTACGCTACGGACGAACTGGCTATTTCCTTGCGCTTTAGTCTTCATATTGCCTCTAGTTGCATTTCAGTTGATAAGGCATACGTCACACGTCATACGTGACACTAGCAATGCCCGGAAAATCGATGTCCGATGTCGTCGATTCATCTCTACCTTTAGAATTTCTTCTTTATCGATAACGTGTCATTCGGATCCTCGTAGTACTTCTGACTTCACGGGACGCAACGCACATTTATTATAGACCCCCGTAATATTAATTATTTTCTCTATTAGGTAAAACAGCTAACTGCGATCAGATAATCCACTTGTGGGCGACATGGCGAGATCCATCTTTTCGACACCAGAAATGTTACGAGTTAATATAATAATAATTCTCGTATTTGATGGTAAAAAGGCAGACCCGTTTACATACTTGCTGTAACTCTAGTCAAACGCAACCTTTATAAAATCTTTAACATAGTAATTAAACGTTTTTTCAAGGCAAAGAAAATGAGATGTCGCAGGATTGATAAGCCTGAAATTTGTAGAAATTTGCAAAAGTTTGAATATAACCTAAAAATTAGAAAAATGCGCATGCGTAATGGTACTTACCAAAATGAGCCTTTAAGTATTTATGGACCAGACACATTTTTGCCAGAAAGTTTGCCAAAAGATGAAGAAATCCTTTGTTGAAACGTTAAAAATAGTTAAAATTGAAGCTCTGTGGAACTTTTTGAAAATATCATGTTTTTGGTCAATTTTCGTTCTTTTTCCAGTATCTTCTTTTATTACTTTATCAACAAGGTGTCAGAAATTCCGCGCATCCGAAAGGTTGGATAAAATCGCGCGTACGTCTAATTTGATCTTTGCAAACGCCACGTCTGACGATAGCATTCTAAGTTCTCGTGAAGCGGATAGCCTAGCATTATTGGTGTGCGCTGTGCACCCCGGATTTAATCTTAATATCCCTATGCCGTTTATCTCCAAAGTGCTTTGCACCGCCCTGTGGCACTGCACAAACATAGTTTCTATGCCCGAGGTCGAAAAGAGTCAGGTGTTTACAGCATGCAACCTTACCCAATAAGTATCGTTCAATTGCGTGATTTTGATATTACATTCAGCTATACTTACTAGCTTGTAATCAATAGTAAATTTAATTTCGCACGCAGCGTTCTTCTTGATTTCGCGAACCGGTTCTACATCTTTACAAATATAACGACCGTCCAAAGTTTTGCACTTATTTAATTTATCAAGCGAGGTCGGCATATATGTTTTATTATCCATACTTATCGCGAAGTAATGCGATTCCGGCCAGATATATGCAAAGGTGTTTGTGTTGTTTATCGTGCTTTGTCTTATCGGGACCGCCGATGCTTTGTACAAAAGGAATTTTTGTAAGTCTAGCAACGGTATAGACATATGATATATTAATTGATAGTTAGAGAAAAATATTGACAGATCTGAGATTTTGGTTATTTTTAGAAATGAATTCGATTTTTCTGTTCCTGGAAACAGTACATCAATTACAGTTTCTCTTGCTAGAGAGGCCGAGTTTCTTATCAAATTCGGGGGCATAAAACAAAGGTGTACAATGCCCTGAGCGGCAAACAAAATCATATCGGTTATGATCTCAGTTTCCAGTTTGTACTGTCATATGCCTTCATTTAATTGTTCAATCGCTAAACTTTTCATCGCGACTTGTCTATCATAATTTTGCGAATCCGTAATAATTCTGATAATAGTCTCTAAATCTGAAATTTTGCTATTAGTATCATTAAACTGTGCCTGTGTAAGCTCTGTCAAATTGGTCAACAATTTCGCAGTCAGTCTAGTGTAATTTGCCTTTGAGTCAATTAAATTTTTTAATTCGTTTTCCGCACTCTCGTCAAGCGTGCCGAAAAGAAAACGACTTATTTTTCCTATGATCGGGAGTATCGATCTACGCGCTCGCATCCCACTTGATTCTTTCCATTCTGAAATTAAATCCACATTTCTATCCGTATGTTTCAACGTATCCTGAATCTGCTCAAACGCATTATTTAGCATTTCCTTGTGGGGACAGCCTCTTAATATTCTCACGCATTGATCTGAAATTTCTTTTCATACTCTATTTAACCTGTCACTAGTGAGAAAATATGGCGCTAAATCCACTCTTTGAATTATTTTCCAGTCCGTACTGAATGTCGTCAACGGGGCTATTTTTTCGGAGAATTAACCCGGATTGTCGGCCAATTCTTCGACAAAAGGTGCCGGCTGTAATTGGCCTTGTCTTGATATTATTTTCAATGTATAAAAATAATATTAAATCTAATTCAGTGCTCATGGCAGTGTTAACTAGGCTGTACGCGGTGTCTACTGCCAGTACGTGATTATCATTGCGGTGTAACTCGAACCGATACACGTGCGCGCTGCGTAACCTCCTCGGCGCTCGGCTCCGTGCGTCGCGATCGTCGCCACCGCGGGTAGATATCTCGCTTCTCGCGGATAGACCGAATGTCAGGCGACGTCCTAATCGTACAGAGCTAGACTGTTTTGTCTAGTCAATTGTACGTCCAGATTGGACTTTTCAAGACTGTCGTTCGAAAAGTATATTAGATCTTTTATTGTTTGAAATATGAACTCGCAGTATTTGGTGTTTTAAGGATTATTAATTGATTTGAACAATCTGACAATTTTAGAATTATGTCATATAAATATCAAAAGTTATTGGATGTTTTAACATTTGAATGAGATATTCATTGATCTTGATAGTTTTGACTATCTTAGAATTGTGTTGTTTGAAAATACTAATGAATTTACTGTATATTTTGGTATTTGAATTCTGAACTTACTTTGTTTTATTGGTCTTCACATTTCTGCATATTTTAAAATTGTATTGACTGAGAATACAAAGAATTCACTTCACTTTATTGGTTCTAAAAGTTTTGAACATTTTAAAACTGTATTGTTTGAAAATACAAATGAATTTATATTGTTTCTGATGGCTTCAACAGTTTCAAATATTTTAAAATTGTATTGTTCGAAAATATGAATATTTACTTTATTTTATTGGCTTTGATAGTTTTAAGGATTTTTAAATTATATTACTCGAAATGTGAAAAAACTTTTTCCATTAAATTGATTTTAAAAGGTTGAATATTTTGAATTATTTGAAAATGGGAAAGCTTGTTCCATTTTATTAATTATAAGGTTTTGAATATTATAATGCTTGACAATGTTTTTTTTTGCGAAATGTCTATTTCTATCTATGCATCCTAATTTTATTTGTTTTTGTGTATTTATTTGGGAGAAGAGCTGCACAGCACGCGGACGGGTACCGAGATACGATTCTCCTCTCCTATTTCGGAAATTATCAGACTTGTTTTACGGCTACAATTTGGGCTTGAAGACTTGAAGTAATTTTAATTCCTCAAGTATTAGAATCGTATTGAGTGTACGTGCACTATAGTCGAGCAAGCGAGCCGGCTACAGAGGCTACAGAGCAGTCCTTATGGCGTGCGACGTCAGCTACCTTCGCGAGATCTCTCGCCTTAGCTCTGCGTGCGGCTGTCGCGTAGCGCTTGATCGCGAGCCAACAAACAGTCGTCGTTCTACTCTCAGTGAGAGCAGAGTGTGGCAGCTGATCTTTGTAATTTCATTCTCGCTCCGTGCTCCCAGTTTTGCTAGTGCTAGCACTTCACACCATTCAGGGATGAAACCCTACCAAACCCGGCGCCGAACCTTCTGCCGGTACTATGCGCGTGAAACATATGAGCAGCGCGAGAAAGACGAGCTGTTCATCTGCGAGGACAAGGTTAGCCTGGTGTAAATGCAGGGTTTGAATCGCCGGGAGGTCTTGCATTGCAAGGCATGCTATATTGTAAGTAGCAACTATGTATCCAACATATCTATTATTATTACTTAGTTTCATCTTTTGTATCTCTCATTTTTTTTGTGCTGGCGTAGACCATCGATATGGAGTATACCGAGGAGGTTAGTGGGCGGAATGACTGGGCCGTCCATTACGAGGCGTCCGGCGGTCGCTTCCTTGTACCATCCACGAAGATATCGCGCTACCCGGTGCATTGTAGCCTGCACGGCTACGTTAGTTTTAGCTCCATCTTTCCTTCTCTTACTCGCAATTAATTAGCATATTAATAATTAATGTATTCGCATCTTTTGTTTGCAGTTGGGCTATCGTGTAGTCTACGGTAGCCTCTACTTCGATCTTGGATTTTCCGGCTCTCCCACGCACAAGCTGGGGTTGCCCGTGGAGCGTTATACTTATGAGTATAAGCGCGGTTTCGTAGAGCTACAGCGCATCTACTGTCCTGGTAGTCGGGTATGTACTCCGTCTGCCCCTAATTTCCTGCTCTTATTTCTCTCTTACTTTTTTTTGCTTGACAAAAGCCAGTATTCTACCTAAATTAATATTCGGCGTTAATTTTTTTTAGCCCTTCGTCGTCCTGTTGGATGCCTTGAGGGTATACCCCAAGGTGGACTACGAGCACCTGCATGATTTCACCGTGAATGCGCGGCCGAAGGTGATAGTGGTACGGTGTCCTGCAGAAGACGAAGGTGTCTGCTATCGGCTGCACCTGCCACGGCTTGTTCGCCTTGGTTACTGCTCGCATAGGCCATAAGGAGGTTGATCTGTTGCCAGAATAGCTGTGTTTACCATAGAATAATAAAGTGCAGCCTTGTGTTCGTGTTTGTGTAATGCATAAAAAGTTTTGTGCATACTTATGTGTGATTAATTTCAGTTGAAATTTATGTGCATTCTTGTAAAATGGACAAGTTCAGTTTTTTTTACTCTTCCGTAATACAATAATGTATCAATGATTGTTTTAACATAAACACATTACCTGCACTAAATGGTTTCTTTTCCTTCCTCGTTTTGTTTTTCTTAAAATTTTACATCTTTATTAAAATTAAAAAAATTGTTCATTGATGATTTCGACGTGTTTTTAATCGATACTTTGCTCAAATTGCGGTCACATTTATACCTTTATATATTCTCTTTCCTCTTCTTTGAAAGTTAAGATGTTAATTTTTTTTGTTTGGTAATAACTTGTTACGTGAAGCAAATCGATTCATGTATTCATGTTGTATAGTTTAAGCGACGTTTACTAGGTGAATTAATTCCATCTAATACTTCATAACGAGGACCAGAGAATCTGCGATGTGAGTGGAGCGATCGAGACTCCTGCCTGCTGCCGTCGGATCCCTGCTGTCCTCACACTGAGCGTCTGCTTGCTGGCTCGCATGAATGATTTGGATTATTACTGAATGAGTTAAATCTCATTTCCAAATTTCAGCCAGTACTGGATTACATGGGTTTTTGAAACTCAAATCTTCTCATATTTTACTTTGCATCAGCAACTCATGATTATGATATTTTTAAAGTAAGCCTGGGGCAAAATGAGTTCAAATTGTGTTCTTTGATTTTGAAATAATTTTTTTTGAAACTCAATTAGCTTTTGATAATCAATCTTATATGATAATAAGTCATAATTATGACATTTTTCAAGACATGGGGTAATATGAGTTAATTTTGCTCATTTATTTGAGATTGAAATAATTGTTTATAGCTTTTTGTTAGATAACTTATAAGTATATTAGACTTTTAGATTGAGTTTTTGGGGACAAGTGAAGTGAATATTTCACTTGTTATGACATTTTTTCGACAAAATGGGGTAATATGAGTTACTTTTGATTACGGCCTGGCATTCATGACGAGGCATCTATCAAATGCGCTCGTGTGTGCTCGGGCTCTAATCTTCCTATCTCGGACACTTGCCACCTCTACTTCAGTCCGCGCATTGACCGGGCAAGCCATGCTGACATCAGAGTGAGATAAGCTGCTCTTGCTCTTGCCAGACTGTCAGTATCCGCCAGCCTCGTCGCGCAGCGGCGAGCTATCACCTGATTTTTTATCCGCTGGCGGCTCTTCGCTTTTCCTCTCGCTCAATGGCTGACCAAGCCTTCATTCGATTTTTTGTTTTCGCTTTCTGGCTTGCTGCTCTCGTCGTCGTATTTTCCTTCATTTGAGTTTTGTATGTTATTTCCATTGTAAACGAATCCGCCCCATACGTAAGGTGTATAGTGTCGGCCTTCCAGATGTAGATGGACGTAGTTTTCTGCCGTGTTTACGATTATTAAAATTATGTTAAAGTTTCTCTTGTTTCTTCCGTGTCTCCGCACGTCGGACACGGAGTTAAGCAATTTGATAAGTGAGTAAAATAGGCAGTTTCCTGGCAGCTGTGCGGGAATATTATTATCCCTTGTCAACAATGCGTGCGGATTGGCGCACCACTCTCTTGTTTCATAAACTAATAGATCTCCCTTGTAAGACGAAACAGAGGATTTTGGGTCCTCGGTTTTCGTCTAAATTCGATCGACATTGCGAGAGATATATGTAAAATAATCTGACCTTCCTTGCTCGTATGGGTTAGTGTCAGGGAAATCATAATTATCCTGAGTGTCCTCCCTTTTTCGACCGGTTTCTGTCGATTTTCTCGTTATCTTCAGCTAAATCTTTTAACAGGATATTTGTTTGAGAGTGTCGCCCTGGCAGATCAATTGTGGATATATCCATTGGTTTCTCGCATTGTATTATAAAGTCACTGACTGTGGATAGCTCCCGCTCAACTACAGCCGTATTCGCATTTCGCATGGGTGATGCATGCTGCGCCTCGGGTTTCTTCCCGCCGAAGTCCTTACGTATAATATGATCAAAATCGGGGGCTGTGCCCGGTTCGGCTTCTGCCTCCCATAAATTGATCTGCATTGCATTTCTGTCCAAGACTTCGCGCTCGACAATATTAACAATTAAGCGAGTGCGTAGCTTTGGTGCTAAATCGTGCAATGCCGATGTCGGCGCCGACTGCTGTGCGCTGCAGCTTCGCTGTCATTGCACTCGCTTCGGGTGTCATTGCACTCGCTGCTGGCTGAGCTATCGGCGGATTCTCTCCTGCTTGTGCTTGCTGTACTGATTCGGGCTGCAGCGCGACGATTTCCAACGGTTATAAATTTCGATCCTGGAGTTCCGTATTTTCCAGTGTGTATTGACATTTTGGGTGCGGTCTATTCAACGTTTGATATTTAATTGGCTTTTCGTTCTCACCGTGTTTGTCGAGCATATTAGCCAACGCCGCGGCTGGTGTGCTGGTTATTTTTACGCCCTTTTTCAGTCCTTTTTCTTTGCACAAATGGGCCGACTTCTCGTCCCTTTTTGCCTTGCTGACAATTGGATCATCGAGCTCGGCAGCAAAGTAGAGTTCGTAAGGTTGATGACGACTATGTTTCTTCTTGACCTTCAGCTTCCTTTTCTTTTTGTTGGACAATCAAGGGTCAATTACTATTTCTTCTCCAAAGGATTCTCCAGAGTCAGAAATTACATTTGACCAATTTTTTTTTCTATCACTCTTTTTCTTAAACATTATCGAGCCTTGCTCAATTGGTTCTTTGTCTGTTTGCATTTTTTCTGCTTCGATTGATTCCTGCAAAGCTGTCTGGATGCGTGACTTCTCCTCGGCACTCAACTGAAATTTACCATTGGCGATTTTTCTTAATTGCACATTCGTTAACACGCAAGCGAGGTACGTGGTGTCCTCATAATCTAGAAAGTATACATCGTCGTCGCCCAGCTGCTGCGTGAGCCAACGTATGCTTACTCGAGTGTCATCTCTGTGGATATCTTGTTTTGCTTGGCATAAGAAAAAATCGTCAACCGTATTGCGCACTGCCAGAAATTCGCCTTTAGAATAAATAGGAGATTTTCCAGAGCACCTCTTCTTATGTATTTCAACAGTTACGGATTTGCCCGAGTCTGTCTTAGGCATTTTTATTTTTTTATCTCGAGACATCGCTGCAGAAGAGCATTCTTGCTTAAGTCCTCGTAGATAGGTTTGATAACACTGAGAACATCACTAGGAAGTGCAGTATAACTGTGTTTGAATGTCCTCAATTCATTTGCTGGTGCGATGTGGTTAGCTTTGCATTGTCCACCGTTTGTATGCTCTTCATACCACTCTTCATACTCAGCACTGTCTAACTTGCTCTTCGACATTACGCAATTGTGACAATACGAACTTTTAACAAAAATGTTAAGAACTTTTCCAGTGTAGTGTCCAATCAGTGACGCAACGCCTTGCAGTGAAGAAAATCCTCGCTTTTTCCATGTACCGTCTCCTGATACAGTTAGTTCGGATGTTTCTGCAATATTATTTTCTTTGCATGTTGCTTGTTTTTCTTCTTTTACGGCAGAAGCAAATAAGGTACTTGCCACTTTCTTTACGCTTTCACACATTTTATTGATGTACGTGTTATAGTTTGATTTCATCAAATCCGAACTGGATAAATCCATAAGTCCGCAGAATTTGTCACAGCCGGCTAAGCCTAAACCTAACACACGCATTGCGAAAATGAATCTACGATTGATTTCATATCCACCAGATTCGATTCTTTCACTCGACGAAACGTAACGAGTATATTTACAATTCTCGCACGTATCTTTTATTTTAAAACCTAGGCCTTCCTTTTTGCAAGACTGGAATGATAAATTTCCTGCACAGACACCACACTTCACTAATGTAGCAAGAGCTGTAAACACTAACATAAAATTAACGTTCCTTCCTCAATAGATTTATCCGTACTTATTTTTCTCGACGAAGTGCTTTTAGCTTCAACTGTATTTTTCCTACGTTTGTGCGGTGGTACAATTTTTTTTGGATCTCTCAACTGTGAGCTACTCCTTTTTCTTTCTTCTCTGCTAACTTTTCTCGGCATTTTCACTCACAAACGTATAACACGTTAAAACTCTAACGAAAAACAGTCAAAATATTCGAAAACTGACACGAAACAAGCTAACGTACGTACAGAACTGCTCCGTAGAACGCGTCGTTCTCGACTGATCTTTAGTACACTGAATATGTATACAAGGCCTGTTGTAAATATGTAGTAGTGTACATATATAGGTACTTTTATACTCTGAGCAGACCCATAAATATAGAAATAAATTTGGGAGTTATTAGAAGTTCGAAGCAGTTGTCAGGTAGCCTCGCCGTGCAGCTGCCGCGCAGGTATACAAAATTGGAGAGTAGCGACTCGGAGCAGCCGTTGATTAAATCGCTATATCTTCCATAGTTTTGCTCCAAATGCTCTAAAAATTTAGTACACCATTCTTCAGTTGCTGTACATTCATCAAATGAAATAAAAAAAAATGAAAAAAAAAGTTTATAAACAGTACCCCCCCTAATAACTCTGGCATGCAGTATGCATCGCGATTTAGGTGTAATTTCAAAGTGTTCTTCCTGCGCTAAGGGAATTGTAATAATACTCAAAATTAAGAATTTCTGAGCGGCATCAATGCGCCCATCTTTTTTATCTATAACGTCCCATCCGATCAGTTCTTCTGTATTAATGGGGAAGCTATCGGTGACGACGTGCATTTTGCATAAAAGTCCATGCACAACTATTTTTATAAAACGTAATGTCTGGCTTTTGCCGGGTGTAACTCCCGTGATCGGAAGAATCTGACTCTTATCTATTCGCTTGCTTCCACTTATCGCACTGCATTTAACAATTAAGACGTCTGCTCCCGTGTCTACGTGAAAATTGGATGTTCCTTTAAGAGGTAACACCACTCTAGCGGCTCGAAAAAATGCCTAATTTGTACGATTTTTTACAAGAGTAGGAAAGAAGGGATCAAATTTCTTTTTTAGGGGTTTACTATACATATATTGAGGTACAAAAATATATTTTTCTTTTTACATTTAAATACAAAATGGTGGCTATACAGCGAATCTCGTGAGAAGCCTTTTTCAAACTGGGAGAATAGATTACTCGTAAACTATTGCATGGATTGGATTGAAATTTTTACTGTAGCTTCACAAATAGATTCTCTAAAGAAGTACGTCGCCGTTTTTCGATTGAATGTTGTCGTTTTTTTATAAACAATGTACATCGATTTTTTTACGTCAATTTTTCGAGAAAAATCGACTTTTTTTCAGACGGACGCCATTTCTACAAAAATTGAAATAAAGAAAAACCCTACGTACTTCTAAAGTTAACGCTATACAGATTAAGAATTTATTTGGTTTTTTGTTCCAGGCCTCATACTTTCCAAGAAAAGTGTTCTCCCGTTTGGAGGTTTGAGAAAAAGGCTTCGCACGATTTTCCCTGTATAGCCGCCATTTTGTATTTAAATGTAAAAAGCAAAATATATTGTTGTACCTCAATATATGTATAGTAAATCCTCAAAAAAGAAATTTGATCCCTTCTTTCCTACTCTTGTTAAAAGCGTACAAATTAGGCATTTTTTCAGGCCGCTAGAGTGGTGTTACCCCTTAACTAAGTCATCGCCTTTTAGAATCACGATAGGTAGTTTGCGCCCTGATCCTGCAAACCTTATTGATACAACCCGCGAGGGCTCCGGCTCGCTCCGCACTGGCGAGCTTGGTCGCTCGACGCCGGAGGACTGCGCCGAGCGATCTGAGTTTAAAGGCTTGTCATTCCTTCCCTACTCCGATCGCATTGTCGTGACATTATCTGTTCATTCCTGTTAAATCTATGATTACTGTCATAATTACTGTCTCGTGTCGCGATTTCTGTCAAAATAATCGTGATTGCCGCCTGCGTCTTGGCGCTGATCTTCGCCCTGATTATCGTCCTGATAATTCCTGTTAAATCTATGATTACTGTCATAATTATTGTCACGATAATTGTTGTTATTGTAATTGTTACTAAAACGGCCTTTGTTGTTATTTCTCTTGTAATTATAGTTTTAATTATTAGTTTGCCTATTATTCCCATTTCTGGCCTTAACTCGCCCTGTTATTATATCCGCTTCTAATTTGAAGCAGTACTTGTTCACGTGCCCTGGCTTATTGCAGTATACGCATTTTAGGGTCTCGTAGCGCTTCTTTTTGCAATTTTCCTCTGCATGTGTGGTGAGACCACAATAACCATACGCAGTTGCAGTCGCAAGAAAATTGTTTGCCCTCGTTTGTACCAAAATTTGCTCCTCGAGAGCCGAAGGCTGCGGAGCCTGCTGAGTTGGCACAAGTTGCGATGCCGCATAGTTAATTTGTGTAGTCATGATCAGGGGCTGTTCTACTATATGACTGCACGTCAGTCGAACGCTCTGCTTGCACTCAAAGTTAATTGCGATTCTTATCGCCTCATTCAAACTTCTCGGGTGCTCACTGTGCAATTGATGATCAAATGGGTGTGTCAGCCCGAACATAAAATATTGTAGCGCGTCCGGCAGGCCCCTTGCTTACGCGATTCCCTGTCACTGTCTCCAAGGTCCGGTGCCGAGTCAAAACTTGTAAGCAGCTGATTGAACAATTGTTGAGCTCTTATGCCGTAATCGCTCGCTCTCTCAC
The DNA here is from genome assembly GCA_949152435.1 of Gastracanthus pulcherrimus. Lineage (NCBI taxonomy): Eukaryota > Metazoa > Arthropoda > Insecta > Hymenoptera > Pteromalidae > Gastracanthus > Gastracanthus pulcherrimus. The sequence goes on from OX424573.1 coordinate 100,435,633, forward strand.
CCGACCGTTGATTTATAACTTTCAACTGCATTAAAATATCACCCACATTGCTGTACTGCAGTGTGAAATCCGCTTGCAGTATCTCTACCGAATCGTAGCTCATGACCCGCGCCACGTAACCGTCAGCCGCCCTTTCAATTAATTTACTCGCGATCGCTAACAATAAACATCTTTCTTGCTGCGAACCAAACATTTCTCTAACTTGACGCACTGCTATGCAAAATAAATTCAATTTATCAGGGTTACCGTCAAACTGCGGGACCAAATTTAATGCTTGTGAGAATGTTAGACAATTTCCGCGCGCGTTTATTATATTATTATTATCTGAGGTGACTGAATTCCGGACGGGTACGGACGATTCTGTATGCGAAAAATCTCGGCGGTCTAAAGAATATGCATTTATTTCCCGTCTTTCACTACTTGATGCAGGAGAGTACTGGGGGGGGGGGGGTATGCTGTGTGACGCGGTTGTCCCACGTGACGTGTAACGAGTTGGGCTGTGATGCAGCGGGTATGAATGTGTTTTGTGTTTTATAATTTTGTGCATTTGGAAAAGAAGTTTGTGGCGCGGCGATTGGCGGTATAGGTCGGTGGTTAGTCTGCGTGGCTATCATCTTGTTTACGAGTCATTTGGTGCGTAATCTGTTGTGTTGAAGGTATGTTCGTTTTTTGAAAGTATATTTCGGTTGTATCTTAGATTACGATCACGCGCTAAAAGGTCGAGAAATGGGGTTGGCGTTATGTGCATTGAGCGCGAGGAGGTTACTGGCAGCGAGTGTGTGGCGAGGTCACCAACCGCGCTATCTGTTTTTTGCTCGGGGTCGAGAGAAAATCCCTGCACTTTAGCCCTAGCGAGATTCCGAGCAAAAGCATCTACAGGTGTTTGGGTAAACGCCTGCACGCTGCCAGGACCGCCGGTAGGAGCCCATGCATCCTGCATATCAACCGATTGCATTTCTGCCGGCGCACTATACCGATGCCGCGACATTCTGCTTACAAGTATAACACGAGCTTTCGGGGTTAATTGCGCAAAAACGGTCTGCAACCCAAGGTCTGTTACATCTAGTAGGTCCATGTCACTATGCAAACTTGACACACTCGTGTATTTGCTGGATATGCTGGATTGACGTTTTTCTTTTCCGCTTTTGGAGCTAAACAGATTTGATAGCGACATTTTCCCTTTGATCCAACTCCCTGGCATGCAAATTAGTTATAAAGGGGTAGATAATAAAAAAAACGCAATAGGTACTGTCTTCGCACTGGCGATATTATGAATATGTATATAAATTTCCGGACGGATATATAGGGAGGACGATAATTTCGTTAAATTACAAGTACTTACAGAAGCATCACTCCCAGGAATCTGATCAGAGACAGACTGGACATATTCGCCGTCGTAGAGCAAAAATGGGTCAGTTCGTCCTTCCTGTCTATGCACGTCTCGATCAAGAAGGCTTCTGTACGTCCTTCCTGTCTATGCGTTTGGACAGAAAAAGCCTCTGTGCGTCCTTTCTTTCTGTGTGCTTGGGCTGATTGAAAAAACTGCTTGACGGTCGACGGTTGGGGTTGTTTCTTCTTAGGCTCGTAAGTCCCCAGTGCAAGATACACTCATGTGCCACACACGCGAAAACACAAGGGATGCCAATTTGTTACGGACAGAATGCTTGCCGTGCGTGGGTGTGTGGGGGATCGAACTTCGCGTTATTTATACGGGCGCAATTAAGCTCCGTGGTGCTCCGCAGTTTTTATAATACAAGTAAAATATATATATATATATATATATATATATATATATATATATATATATATATATATATATATATATATATATATATATAAGCAAGTAGAATGACATGATCACCAAGTAATGTCAGCTGTAGAACAAATCAGTTATACCTTATGCCTCGGCTATACCTGCGCTTTAACAGAGACTCTATTTAACTTTAAACATTGAATAATATCGATTCTACTTATATAAATAGATATTGTGCGGTATGAAAAAATACAGTAAATATTCGCAATTCATTGGACTACTCCAAATTTATCTAACTGTGCTTGTATTAGTTTTATTGCACTTTGAAAGTTAAATAGAGACTCTGTTAAAGCGTAGGTCTAGCCGAAGCATTAGCGATTCAGAAAAGGGTTACTGTTAATGTATTAAATTTGCAAATTTCTCATAGACTCTTACGATGAATATCAATAATTTACATTGGAAATACATTTTTAAAACATATTAACCATTAATCTTTGCAAAACATAAGTTAATAGGTATGAAGTCTGAATATTCGAAAAGTTAACATCAAATATCTGTCATTTAGGCTACTCGCCTTTGGGAGGCGAGTCAAGCTATAACTGTTTTGTTCTACAGCAGCGCTATCTCTAATATGAGTGTATATTTTTACGTGAAAGAAAATTTGCAATTGTATGAAATGATGCTAAATTTAACTCCGAAATTTCAATGCATTAGACTCATTGATTTTTTTTATTTAAATCTCGGAAAATCCACCTCATTTTCAGGGGGAGACACTAGATAAGCCCCTTATGGAATCAAGTCTGAGTTATATTCTCTAAAAATCATTATCCATTTTATAGACGGTAAAAATATTTTCGCAATCTAAGTTGATACGAGTTTTTATATCTTAAATATGTATATTATATGTGATTTTGCCGCGAACTAGACCCCTCTATGTGGCCTATATAGTCCTTTGAAAAGTCGCTATTCTACAGTATTGAATGAACACCTTATTAACCACTAATCAGGCGGTGCATTGTTCGCTGTCACCGAGGCTTCAAACTATTGTTCAGAAGTGTACTCATATACTTAAGCAGCTACATTAAAAAAAAAAATATTATTTCGAATTGTATGTAGAAATACTCTACGTAGTAAAAATTAATTTCCTGTATTCATACTATAACTAATGTATTGAAAAGTAATATCTAGTACGAGTTAGCTTTCATAGAAGGTAGACGTGTTTCTCACCGCTCCGCGTTAACAATAGCATTCAACGTAAACATAGTCGTTAAGGGGTAACACCACTCTAGGATTTAAAAAGATCGTTTTTTTTGCTTAAACAATACTTTAGGGTCATAAAAACAATATCCAATTGGTCCTATGGTCAAAAAAAATTTCAACATGTTCAATTTTCAATTTTGCCGCCGCGCCTCGGAGTGTGCGTTTAGAGAATATGCGGTACCGCTCCGACTTCTTGCTTTTACCTGTTGAAATATTAAATACCTGCCTTATTACAAGGTAAAAGGTCATTAGGTTATTATATTATATATTATATGTACACTATAATATACGTGTATGTGTCAGTACAGCTGCGCAGCGACGCCGAGTCAGACGGTCCGATTTATTTTTGCCGTTGATCTATTTATTTTTTATAATAGTAATCATCAAAATAAAGTTGTTTTATAGTGAATTATCAATAATGATCGTACACTAAACAAAATGAGTGATAAAAAACCTCAGTACAGTGGAAAGATGTCCGGACGGGGAGGTACCTCCAATGCTAAAAAAGGGAACATTTCAAACCGCGCTCCACCACTGAAGGCAAAAGCTACTGGAGATTTATCAAACTACACACACAAAGCACCGCTATCTCAAGAAGTTTATCAAGCAATTTCTCCTGTTTATGAAGAGTTGTGCAGTGATGATCTTCTTACACGTTGCCTTGGCGGATTCATTTAAAATACGAATGAAAGCTTAAACGCAACTGTGTGGTCTATGGCACATAAATCTTCATCCAGTGACAAACATGTACTTGATACAGTAGTATACATTGCTGTAGGAATCTACAATGATGGTCTGTCAAGTATTATGCGTCGGATGCTAAATTTGGGGATAAAAATAGGGCCAAACTCCTACAATTTCTGCGTGGAAATTGATGAGCATCGCATCACATTTTCCGAGCGATCGCTCACCGATGCTGCAAAAAAGGCTCGGTTGGACTAAAAGTCAGTCAGGAAGGAGAAAGAAGAAGAGAATATCAATTTAGATGGCCAAATGTACGGTGTAGGCATCGAGATTAAAGGTAAAACGAAACTTTTTAAGAGTTATGCCATTTTTAAAAAAATCGATTTAAAAAAAATCAATGTACTTCTACAGCCAATAACATACATATACTTCAAGAAAAAAATTATTTTTTTGTCCTAGCTCTCATACTTTTGGAGTTACGATTACGCCCGTGGAGGTATAAAAAAAGACGTTTTTGGAAAATTGCTCTGATGCCGCCATTTTGTTTGAAAATTCAATAAAATTTTGTTTTATACTTCAATATGTGTTTAATTAAACCCTAAAAGAAGAAACACGATCCTTTTACCCATATCCTCAAAAAAATTATCAAAGTTAGGCCTTTTTTTGTGGCTCTAGAGGGTGTTACTCCTTAAACTCAGTGCAGGCCTTAAGCCCTTAAAATATTTCATTTTCTCGTGAGTGAAAACTCAAAAGTGTATTTGAAAATGTCCTGTGAAAAAGGGGGGCATTTGTCACAAGGTGCACCTTATAGAATAATTCAGCCTAAAAGTTACTCCAGAACTACGAGCTAAGAGCTGTTACACAAAAAGATCAATTTCCGAGAAGGACAGGGCGTCATTCTTGATTGTGTTGAAGGTCTTGACCTTACAGATTATACATGTGCCGTAGATGACATTGTAGATAAAAAAACGTACTATATTCCTAGGAAATTCCTAAGGAATTCGGGAAACCGTATTTTTGTAAAATGCCTCGCCGTAAAAATGTCTCGCCTGTAATTGCCCCACTTTGTTCTCAAGGAAATACTACAAAACTTAAATATCAGACGAGCATCTCCTATGACTACGCTTAAGGCTACTATCACTAAAGAAGGATACGAACATGTGTTTAGTTTCAGGAGGTAAATCTACATCAACCCTGAAGATGTAAGATACCTTCCCGAAATTATTAAAATAAAGTACGATGACACCAACTATTTTGTTTATCCTAGTACCGACGTTCTCAAATATTTAATTTTCAAACAAGAAGGCCACATAGCAAAATTCTGTGAAAATGTACAATCGCTCATCATAAATACGGCTTCTTCTAGTACTCAAAGTTTCAACAATGATGACGCAACGGAAAATCTCAGCAAAACCGATTCGTCGCTCATTTCTAACCAAAATAAATGCCGTTTATCTGAAGAAACGGACCTATCCATTACGCAAGAAATTACTGATAAACAAACAATCAACACATAAATGCCGAATTCTCTCTCGCCAGCCGAATTACTATCCACCATCTGACACAAAGAGAGATCGATCCGTAACAATTTCATACAGTAGTTCTCAAGCAGAAAATCTTAAAAATAATTAAAAGAACTTCATTGAAACTAAAAATAAAAAGAAAAAAATATCTCCAAAAATAGAAATAGAAAATAGAAATAGAAAATAGATAATAGATATAGAAAATAGAAATAGAAAATAGAAATAGAAAATAGATAATAGATATAGAAAATAGAAATAGAAAATAGAAATAGAAATAGAAAATAGATAATAGAAATAGAAAATAGAAATAGAAAATAGAAATAGAAAATAGAAATAGAAATAGAAAATTATTCCTCAATTGAAGAAATTGCGTCGCAATTACTTCCAGCAATTAATTTCATCAATCAGAATGCCGAAAAGTTTGCTTTAGATATTGTAAATCTTTTATGCTACTCATTCGGAAGTACAAACATCGACGTACTAGCCCGTTCGTTCACACATTTCTCAGAATTAGGCAACTTGCTTTCAGAGATAAACAAACATATAATAGATCGAAACTTAAACAGACGTATAGTCAAAATAATAACAAATTAAAAAACCCAAATAAAAATGAACCCACCAGTGATAGTTCAATTTCGCTCGATGATCAAGATATATAAACATACAACTACTTATTTAAAAAAACATGCAAGAAAATCTAACTTCCTACTCCCTAGATATATTGTATTGGAATACTCGGAGTGTGCAACAACGATCGCAAGAATTACAACATATCCGCACTGAAGTATATATCTTTGTTTGCGTAGAATCCTGGCTGAAACCGGATCAAACTATAAAACTTCCTGGTTTACTGGAGGAGGAATACTTATCTTAATTCGTAAAAACTTAACTTTTCGTGAAATTACTAACATAAACAGTCCAGATAAATCTGTCAAAATAAGCGGTATCCGAATTAATAATGGAAGTCCGTCTCTCAATTTAATAGCCTGTTACAGATCCCCAGGCCACACTCTATTCCAATATCAGTGGGATACCATTGTTCAACCTGTCGATATTAACAGTAATTGCATATTTTTTGCTGACTTTAATGCACATAATGTAATTTGGAACTCTCGATATACTGATAAGAATGGTGAATATTTTGAAAAAGCCACTGAGGCAAGCCCTCTATTTTTACATAATGAAAATTCTTATACATATATTAACATCCATAAAAATATAAAGTCAAATTTAGATCTATTAACGTTGACACTAAAAAAATTATTTATCAAAAAAAGTCTTTTAAAATTAAAACAATACGCACAAACTGGAATAAATTCTTCGACAAACTCAAATTTTCATATACTGAATTTCTTAATGGTAGCTCTGCTAGTGATAAATATAATAAATTTACGGAAATAATAACCGAAACAGTTGCATAGTAACCCGAAAAAAAGGCAAAGACTGATCGTAGTTTTCATAAGAATCCAGTCCCCTGGTGGGATACAGATTGCGACAAAATTAAAAGGCTACGCTGAGCGTCTTATAAAAAATGGGAATCTACTAAAAATTTTCACTTCCTAATATTGTATAAAAAAATTGTCCAACTGCCAAAAAATTATTTAAAACAAAGAAAATAGATTATTTTATGGAATTCGCTGAAACCATAAATATTCAGACTGATCCAAGTTTCGTTTGACAGACATGTAAAATTTTTAAAAACAGCTGGGTAAAAGTCAAACCCCAACACGTGATTGAAAATCTACAAGTTAAAGACAAAAAAAATGTTTAAATAAAATAAGTCCTCCGTGGGCTCAGACAGACTCTAACTGGATCCCGTCGTGTCAGCACAATATTTTTCTAGAAAAACAATTTAATTTCACAGAATTTAATATGGCATTGGACTCTAAAAAAATAAAAGCAGCCCCTGGTATGGATAGAATTGACTTTGAAATCATAAAGAATCTTTCGATAAAATACAAGCTGCTTTTACTCGATATATATATATATATATATATATATATATATATATATATAACGAAATGTACGAAACAAATTTATTTCCAGACAAATGTAAACATTCATTTATACTCATTATTGACAAAGCTAATGGAAACCGTGTTCGTCCAATATCCTTAACTTCTTGTCTTTGTAAACTATTTGAAATACTGATAAAAAATAGATTAGAGTGGTGGGTTGAACAAAATAACTTATTACCAACAAGCCAACACGGCTTTCGAAACGACAAGTCTTGTTCAGATAACCTCGTAAACTTAACTTTAAAAGTTGATGAAGCATTCATGGAAAATAAACAAGTATTAGCAGCTCTATTAGATGGCTACGGTGCAATTGACAATGTTAATATCGACATCCTCCTGAATTGTCTGTCCCAAGAACTTACTCTCATTTATATAATTTTTAATTCACGAACGATTAATATTTGCTGACATTACGGGAAACAATCCCAGAGATGTTTTTAAGGGCGTTCCCCAGGGAGGCGTCCTTAGTCTACTTTTATCCATTCTCATCCCAATTAGCAGAAGATATAGCAGTTTATTTATGTTAATTTTAATGCATCTTTATTAATATAAAATTATACAGAACAAAAGATAGCTTATATAATATACAGAAGATGCTCGCTACTCGGCGTGTACATTGCGACTGAATAAGGTAAACAACAGCGACATTGAAAAGGTTCGCACAAATACATACATATAAGGCTCACATATACGCACTTACACACAGGACGAATGTACTGCCTTTCTAGTTGAGTGTCTTGAGATTTTACATTACATTTCCAACAATTTAAAATTTGCATTTATTAAGAGGGAAAAAAGATAATCCAAAATGCAATAAAAAGAATTCAATTTAATCTTAATAATCTAGGCCTAGATTTCACTCCCAGGAAATATCTAGTGAAACTGCCCGATTTCTAGGTATCTTATTTGATTATAAATTATCATTTCTTTCTCATGACGAACAAATGTTCAAAAAATGTAGCAGAGCACTAAATATCATTAAATACCTTTATGATACTTGGTGGGGTTCTGGTCCGGACACTTTGATTACCCTGTACAAAAGTCTTGTTAGATCAGTTATTGACTATGGTTGTTTGTCTACTTGCCAACTAAAAGAAGGGTATTAGAGAAAATCGAAAAGATTCAAAATTCAGCTATCAGATCCTCTTTGGGATATCGCATAAGTACACCTGTTAATATTTTACTTTCAAAATCAAAACTTACCCTGGTTAAAAACCGAGTGATATAAGTGATACATTCTGAGTTATCATACTGTTGCCCCACGTTGACACGCGTTTTTCGAAAAATTTGGTTTATTCCACTTTAAATGAAATTTTAAGTATTGGATAAACATTCTATCTTATAAAATAACCTTATTTGACAATATAATCATGTTATGAAACCCATAAAGGTCATAGAAAGTACTTTATGCCCAACTAAATGAAAATGGCCACTTTTTACCCTGAAAGCAAGACAAAAATTACACTTTCTTTTCGCAAAAATGACTAGCGGGAAAAAAGTGACTTTACTAGAAACTAGTCTAAATTCCTTTATTTCATCAAGTTCTACCAATAACCTTGATTTTCGATTGTCTTTTAACAATATTGTCTTTGAACAGTCCATTAGTCCTGCTTTCCAAATCAAAAAGTGTCCATAGTTGAGATGGGCATAAAG
>OX424573.1:101711210-101811210 GCA_949152435.1 Gastracanthus pulcherrimus
TGGGTCGACTCTTGGATAGCCTCAAAAAATGTGTTGTTTTACCGACGTAGAATTCAAATGTTGCCAGAATGATGGAAAAAAGTAGTGGCTAGCGATGGACAAAACTCTGAGTGGCATATCTTTTTACTAATTTTTTAAATTGAAGCATTAATTTTGGTGCGTTTGAATTAAATCGAATTTGGTATCGTCACAAATTTATTAGTGGTCCATGGATGGTCAATGGACCATATTTTAACGAGAGTTCTGACGGCCTCACAGCACTAGTGCTTTTTTCAGAGTTCAATGTTATTGGAAGTTTAAATTTGCAATGTGGCACTAGCGGATTCTGGATGAACTAATAAACATGGCCATCGAGGGGGCAGCTACTCTACAAGATTTACACGGAAAAAATTTGTAGTAATTGAAATACAAGTTTAATATGTAACAAAAAGACTTGTTGCTATCATCCGTTTTACTATACCGTCATATAGTATATACAACTACGTTAGTAGTTTTTTGTCACGTATAAAACTTGTAGATCAATTGATAAATATCATCTCCATGTAAATCTTATGAGAAACTGCCTCATCGGCGGCCATGTTTCTTGCTGCTTTCTTATGGGGAACAGCAGCGCTCCTCTAGGCGCGATGTAAGTTTTCTTTGCCAATACTAAGATTAGATGTTATTTGGAAGCTAGTTCGAACTGGATCTTTTTATTCAACATTTCCTTGTTATCCTTTCAATTTGTGCTTCTTTCAAGTTATCTTTTATTCTATAATTTGTATAATATATATATATATATATATATATATATATATATATATATATATATATATATATATATATATTTGCTAATAGTAATAAATAAACTAGCAAGTATATACGTAAGCTGTCCAAATCATTTTTATAAGCGCTAGAGGAGTCATGTCCTGCTCGCTAGGTGACTGTGCGCTAACTCCCGATTTGCACATCGACGGCCAGCCCACAAATTCGACAGCGGTAGGAACCGCACCGCCGGAGTCGCAAAGCAAGTAAGTTTCCACTCTTCTCACTCCCTCTAACATTTTCAACTCACATGAATGTAGGCACACATCCTTTCTCTCCGCGATTCTTCTTTGTGCGGATATTCGCTTCGCGACGATCAGACTCACGCGCAAACACGATTTTCAATTCATTTATTCAACTTCAATTTATTTATTCTTATCATTCATTCTTTGCATCTATCAATAATAAAATAGTATATAAAAGTATTTTAATTAATAAATAATTAAAATAGTATATAAAAAGTATTCTAATAAATAAATAATTAAAATAGTATATAAAAGTATTCTAATAAATAAATAATTAAAATAAACCAATACTCATACCATATTAATATGGTACATTACAATAGATTAAGCTAAAACGTTTATGTTCTGTTCTGTTTACCCTGCGTTCACATACATATTTCATAGATGTCAAACAACCAATTTTCTTTTATGCTACGCCCCAGACGATACAGGCCATACAGCATAATAGTTTTATTCTACATATAATCTTTTAAAATAATTTATATTATTACTAATTTCACTTTTGTAAATATTATAGCCATTTTTTTCTTTTTAGGGCTTTCTGCTCTTTTTCATAAAATACTTGTTTTGGACAAATCAGATACCTATTTTATCGACTGATCTCTGTTTGTTAGTAATGAGCAGACTTTTATTCATTTGTAGTATAGCTTCTTTCTCCGGAGAGTAAATGTCGACGCTCGCTTATTATACTCATAAAACAGTTTCCTATAAAATTAAATAAGTTTCTGACAGGTAACATCCGACATATAAGGAAGCCATAACTCATAGGCAAATCCTGATTGGGATTGAAAGAAGATAAAAAAACGGAATAGGGCACGTAATATAGGGAAGGCGATCGAACAAATCGTGGCTAGGTGGCGCGTTTGAGCGTGAAAGCAGCCAATCCGAAGGCTGCATAGTATTAAGAATATCAATATACATATGCTTCAGTATATAATGGGACGCGATAACGCCCGATGGACAGTATAAGTGTAAAGGTTAACGTACAATAGCATACCATCCCGACCAGACCCGCCCTGCCTTGCCCCGGAATGTACCATTCTGTTCCGTGGATTTAATTTAATTTTACAAAACTGAAGACGTACATAATGTGCTTTCTCTCTCACCCTTCAAACAGAGTTTATAGAATACTGTAGATAGTAGTCAAGTCTTCGGCTTTGTAAACGAAATTAAATCCACGAAACGGAATAGAATCGGTAGACTCCGGGGCAGGGAAGAGCGGGACGAGTCGAAGTAATACTGTATTGTACTTGCTCTATAAAACGGTACGAAGCTGAATGGGCGCTCCGACGCCCTAATATACACCGATTTCACTTTTTGTCTAACAACTTTAAAAATTTAAATATTAATATAAATCTAAATTTATTCTTCTTTTCCTCCACCACTTCCACCATAGCGACGGAAATGTTATATATATATGACTTCTGCTACATTGATATATATTGTGACATGTAAAATGCCATAAGAATATACTTTAGCAGCACCTGTAAATAAAGGCAGTATCTGCAAACAAAAGTTCCTGTAAAAGAAAAGAAAATCTGTAAATAAAACATATGCTGAACAAAGCATTGCTGAAATGAAATGAAAAGAGAAAGATAGGTAACATCGGAGTAGGACAAGTTAGATTAAGTGAGGTTGGGTCAGGATAGGGAAAACCATTGTTTCAGAATATTCACGAATATTAATAATAATCGCGCACGTATATTATTGTATGTTCACGAGGAGCAACACACACGACACACACTAGGTAGCAGCCCAGCAGCCGACCAAGCAGCCGAGAGAGATAGAGAGAGAGAGAGAGAGAGAGAGAGAGATAGATAGGTAGATAGATATACGATTTATTTGTCAATTTTGGCAAAAATACATTACATAAAAATTGTTATTTTGTCATTACATTAAGTCTTTGATCACTATCACAGTTCGTCAGTGTATAAATATAAAAATTGTAGCACAAATTTGTCATTATCTGATATCACAGTTTGTTTATTGATATAAACCATAACAATTTCTGAAGTCTACTCATTCTTGCATACACGTACATCCATCACGTCACAATTTAAAAACAATTACAATTCAGCCGATACATACACTCATCATACACGCAGATATATTTACTCTTTATTAAAATGTACTCTTTATATTTTGTACATTACAACATTTTTCACGACTAAGGAATAAATAAATAAATGAATAAATAAATAAATAAATAAATAAATAAATAAATAAATAAATAAATGAATAAATAAATAAATGAATTAATAAATAAATAAATAAATGAATGAATGAATGAATGAATGAATGAATGAATGAATGAATGAATGAATGAATGAATGAATGAATGAATGAATGAATGAATGAATGAATGAATGAATGAATGAATGAATGAATGAATGAATGAATGAATGAATGAATGAATGAATGAATGAATGAATGAATGAATGAATGAATGAATGAATGAATGAATGAATGAATGAATGAATGAATGAATGAATGAATGAATGAATGAATGAATGAATGAATGAATGAATGAATGAATGAATGAATGAATGAATGAATGAATGAATGAATGAATGAATGAATGAATGAATGAATGAATGAATGAATGAATGAATGAATGAATGAATGAATGAATGAATGAATGAATGAATGAATGAATGAATGAATGAATGAATGAATGAATGAATGAATGAATGAATGAATGAATGAATGAATGAATGAATGAATGAATGAATGAATGAATGAATGAATGAATGAATGAATGAATGAATGAATGAATGAATGAATGAATGAATGAATGAATGAATGAATGAATGAATGAATGAATGAATGAATGAATGAATGAATGAATGAATGAATGAATGAATGAATGAATGAATGAATGAATGAATGAATGAATGAATGAATGAATGAATGAATGAATGAATGAATGAATGAATGAATGAATGAATGAATGAATGAATGAATGAATGAATGAATGAATGAATGAATGAATGAATGAATGAATGAATGAATGAATGAATGAATGAATGAATGAATGAATGAATGAATGAATGAATGAATGAATGAATGAATGAATGAATGAATGAATGAATGAATGAATGAATGAATGAATGAATGAATGAATGAATGAATGAATGAATGAATGAATGAATGAATGAATGAATGAATGAATGAATGAATGAATGAATGAATGAATGAATGAATGAATGAATGAATGAATGAATGAATGAATGAATGAATGAATGAATGAATGAATGAATGAATGAATGAATGAATGAATGAATGAATGAATGAATGAATGAATGAATGAATGAATGAATGAATGAATGAATGAATGAATGAATGAATGAATGAATGAATGAATGAATGAATGAATGAATGAATGAATGAATGAATGAATGAATGAATGAATGAATGAATGAATGAATGAATGAATGAATGAATGAATGAATGAATGAATGAATGAATGAATGAATGAATGAATGAATGAATGAATGAATGAATGAATGAATGAATGAATGAATGAATGAATGAATGAATGAATGAATGAATGAATGAATGAATGAATGAATGAATGAATGAATGAATGAATGAATGAATGAATGAATGAATGAATGAATGAATGAATGAATGAATGAATGAATGAATGAATGAATGAATGAATGAATGAATGAATGAATGAATGAATGAATGAATGAATGAATGAATGAATGAATGAATGAATGAATGAATGAATGAATGAATGAATGAATGAATGAATGAATGAATGAATGAATGAATGAATGAATGAATGAATGAATGAATGAATGAATGAATGAATGAATGAATGAATGAATGAATGAATGAATGAATGAATGAATGAATGAATGAATGAATGAATGAATGAATGAATGAATGAATGAATGAATGAATGAATGAATGAATGAATGAATGAATGAATGAATGAATGAATGAATGAATGAATGAATGAATGAATGAATGAATGAATGAATGAATGAATGAATGAATGAATGAATGAATGAATGAATGAATGAATGAATGAATGAATGAATGAATGAATGAATGAATGAATGAATGAATGAATGAATGAATGAATGAATGAATGAATGAATGAATGAATGAATGAATGAATGAATGAATGAATGAATGAATGAATGAATGAATGAATGAATGAATGAATGAATGAATGAATGAATGAATGAATGAATGAATGAATGAATGAATGAATGAATGAATGAATGAATGAATGAATGAATGAATGAATAAATAATTAAATAAATAAACAAATAAATAAGTCAATAAATAAATAAATAACTACCCACGAATGTGAATTCTCCGTCATCATGAAAAAATGTCAACTTACTCACCGTGCAGTTGTCTGAGGTGCCTGCCTAACGCCGTTTTAAATTTACATAGGGACGGCAGATACCTCACACTGCAGGGGAGGGTGTTCCAGAATCGCGAACCTTGGGCTCTAAACGAATAGAGACCCTTATCAGTCCGCGAACCCGGAACCGAGAGCTCTTTCACACCGCTCCTACTGGAAGTCCTAGCTGTGTTTTTACCAAAGAGAGCCGCAAGGTACGGAGGTTGTCCCATATTTATTGCCATATACAATAATAACCCCGCAATGTACGCTCTTCTTTCCTTTACTGTAAGCCAGCCAAGATATTTCCTGTGAGGAGTGATGTGCTGATCCCTTCTAACACCACATATGTATCTCACACATGAATTTTGAAGTCGTTGCAACTTCGTCTCGAGCTCATCAGACACATCAAGGTGAACCACGGAACAATAATCTAAATGTGGCACTACCAGCGCGCATGCAAGCTGCTTTCTCAACGCCTGAGTTGTGCATGAACTAAAAAATCGTAGGCTGTAAAGAGCACGATTTACCTTTTTTCCAACTGCATCAACCTGCAGTTTCCACGTGAGTTTACAACACCAAGGTTTGTGACCGAGTCAGAGAAAGGCACATGTACACCTTCCTGAAACTCAATGCCGGGCAAACCAAGATCCTGCAACCGATTGATGTTGTGCTCGGAGCCGAAAATGATCGCTTTTGTTTTGCCGACATTTAGTCGCAGTCCGGATGCTTCGGCCCACTCCGACACTGCCCGCGCAACAGCCGACATGCATCTGATACCCACATAAAGATCTCGCCATGTCACTTGAGTGTAAGTTTGCAAGTCGTCCGCGTATAGCAAGTGTTTAACATCACCACCAGTCAGTACGTCTTGTAAGTCATTGATATAAAGACTGAATAGCAAGGGTCCCAGGACTGAACCCTGTGCCACACCTAGATTGGTGGTTAGCCAATCAGATTCCCCGTTGTTGTCAGTTATGACTTTTTGCCTGCGACCAAAAATGTATGATTTAATCCACAGAAGAACACTCCTGGAAAAACCCATGCGTATCAGCTTACGAAGTAATTTAGATGGTGATATAGTGTCAAACGCCTTACTAAAGTCGAACAATAGCAGTATAGTCATTAGTTTCTTATTGTCGTTTATCCCAGTTCGTATGTCCTCGGTTAGTTTTAGTAGAGCTGTCTGGGTGCTGTGATGCTCTCTGAAACCGGTTTGCAGAGGATCCAAGATATTTTTGGATCTTAAGAAATCGGTAATCTGGTTGTGTACTATCTTCTCCAGCACCTTGAAGAGAAAGCTCAATAGTGCTATTGGGCGAAAATCTGATAAAATAGATGGCACTGAAACCTTTTTTAGAGGCACCAAGTGAGCCCCCCTCCAAGCCTCTGGGAAGACACCGCCAGACAAAGAGGAGTTGAAGACCCTCGCTATATGATGACTTATATACGGGAGAGCCTTAGCTACAACGCTTTGGGGAATACCGTCCTCACCCCTAGCCTGCGACGAGAAATGAGCAACAGCCAGGACTACGTCCGTCACTGTAACGTCTTTGAAAACAAAGCCGTCGTCACTGGCCGAGTCCAAGATGCTACCCAAATCAACGTCACCTTCAGTCTGGGAGACCGATACCCCCGCAAAGGGCGAGTTCAGCTAACCCGGCGAGAAGCCATGCAACCCCCTCCCCGTGCCCTTGTCAGGACCCCCAAGCCCTTTAGTTCTTTCCAAATATCCTTCTTATTTTCTAGGGCTTCAAAAATCTTATTCTGCATGTAAGTCTCCCGCGCGATTTTCATGCGTTGTTCTGCTTCGACCGCGAGAGAACGTTACTCCTGCCAAAGATTACCGTTTTTTGTGCGCTGTAGTCGTCTGCGTACGGCGTCACGTTTTTTTATTATGTGAGCCAGATCTGCGTCAATCCATGGAGAATTAGCTTTATTTTTTGGTGTAAATTGCTTCAGTGGAGCGAGTTCATCTATTGCCCCCTGAGATTGGCGCTGAGCTGTCCCAATAAATCGTCCATGTCGTTGTTGTCCAAGCAATCAAACGCCGCCCAGTCACATTTACTCAGGTAAGATAGAAGATCTTCCTGTTCTATTGTTTGAAAATCTCTGTGACTAAAAGTATCGGTGATGGGGCTATTGTTTAATTTAGAATCTATTTCAACATCTATAATTGTGTGATTGCTGGCAAAGGGCGCCGCCTGATTGCTGGCATTCAGCACCACGTCGTTGTCATCTGTCATAACGACATCAATCCATGTGTGAGACCCTTCGAGGTGATGAGTCGCACCATGCTCTATTATTTTTAGATTTAAATCGTTGGCTAATCGCCTAACGAATCTTGCATCAGCCGACGTCTTCAACAGGTTCGCATTCAGATCACCCATCAAGATTTTATGGCTATAGTCCTGCGTGTATGTAGCTAGCTTATCAATTAGGTCTGAATTTTGCAGGAATGGTACATGCGGTGGCCTATAAATTAGAGCAACGAATACGGGGGGAAGGTCGCCCTGTTGCACACTACACATAATATATTCAGATATGTTCGGCGTACCATCCTGGGTGGTACGTGAGCGGCTTAGTATGGTTGCCTTAAAACTATTGTGTACATACAGGACTAACCCACCCCCAAATTTATTCCATCTAATCTTAAAATTGAATAGCCCTTGATCTGAATGCGATTGTCGTCAATGTTTTGAGCAAGGTGCGTCTCAGCAATTCCAAAAAGGTGGTAGGAGGGACCAGATAGAAGGTGTTGACGGAGTGTACCAATATGACAATCTAGAGAGGTCACATTGATAAATCCTGCTCTCAGTCCCCTACAGTGCACCCCCCCCCCCAGCAGTGTCCAACGATAGTCATTCATTTGCGACAGCGAAGAGAGAGAGAGAGAGATAGATCGATATATTATTTATTCATCAATGACGAAATTATTACAATTGCATGTACATATATAGTTAAAATAATTAAAATATCAGTCAGTTTATACATTCGTTATCTTACATTTAACATTCATTATTGTGCTTCTTATATAATAAATAACATTGTTCGCTGTAACAGTTCGTCAATTTATAAAATCTAAATATAATGATCTAGTCATAGTCAAATGGTACATCACTGAATACACGTCGTCAATACATAATAAAATAAAGATAATAACAATAACAAAGTACAATAAATAGAAAAAGAATACACACACTCCTCCAAAATTATACGTAGATCTATCACGTCAAAAAATAAAAACACAATCATTCATCTAAATAAATTAAATAAATAAATAAATTAAATAAATAAATAAATAAATTAAATAAATAAATAAATATAATAAATAAATAAATTAAATAAATAAATAAATTAAATAAATAAATTAAATAAATAAATAAATTAAATAAATAAATAAATTAAATAAATAAATTAAATAAATAAATAAATTAAATAAATAAATAAATTAAATAAATAAATAAATTAAATAAATAAATAATTTAAATAAATAAATGAAATAAATAAATAAATAAATAAATTAAATAAATTAAATAAATAAATAAATTAAATAAATAAATAAATAAATAAATAAATAAATAAATTACATAGATAAATAAATTAAATAAATAAATAAATTAAATAAATAAATAAATTAATTAAATAAATAACTTAAATAAATACATAAAATAGATTAGGACTATACATAAATGAACGAAAACAATTTATTTATCATTATCCGAAAGGTTCACTTCTGTGTATTTCCGTCATCGTGTAATTGTTTACGGTGCCTGCCTAACGCGCTTTAAATTTACAAGAAGATGGCAGGTATCTTACACTGCTTTGGAGCGAGTTCCAGAGGTGCGCACCTAGAACTCTAAACGAGAAAAGGCCCTTATCGGTGCGCGACCCCGGAACCGAGAGCTCCTTCGTACCACCCTTACCTGAAGTCCTGGCCTGGTTTTTTTCAAAAAGGGCAGTAATATATAGTGGCTGCCGCATGGCAATCGCTTTGTAAAGCAACAACCCCATAAAATGCTCCCCTCTCGCCTTTAGATCCAGCAAGTCCAGTCTTTCCCTGTAGGAGGCGATATGCTAATCCCGCCTAACACCACATATGTATCTCACACATGAATTCTGTAAACGTTGTAGTCGTGTCTGAAGCTCCCCTGACACGTCAAGAAGAACCACTGAGCAGTAATCTAAGTGAGGCAGTACCAATGCACATGCGAGCTGCTTCCGTAGTACCTTCGTGGTGCAAGAACGGAATAATTTGAGACTATACAGAGCTCTATTTACTTTTTTACCGCATTTAATTGCGGCTTCCATGTTAACCTTCCGTCCATCACCACGCCGAGGTTAGTAACTGTATCGACAAAGGGCACGTGTACGCCGGTCTGTATCTCAATGCCTTGCAAGTCAAGGCTCTGAACCTGTTTGATGTTATGATCAGATCCAAAGATAATAGAGAGAGAGATAGAGAGCTTTAGATTTAGATATATTTATTTAGGCCACGGGATATGACCCCATCTGGCACTTTTTCAATACGGATTCAATACATTAAATTAAATTTTGAACAGATAGACGCTGAGTAGTAGACGCATTGTATTACAAAGTCTGACTTAGAAAATTAGCTAAAAATAGGAAACAAAAAACAAAAATAAACTTAATAATATACAAATTGAACATTTAAAATTAGGTAACTACGCAATAGAATATGCGCGGGTAATGGTTGCACGTAAATACGTGCAAGGGCCACACTGGCGGAGTAGTTGAAATGAATGAGTTTGAGCACGGTTGAGACACCAGCCAGTGTGGCCTAGCGGAGAATGATGCCCTCCCTCTCCACCCGTTAATCCCATTCCAATTTCTCCCTACGAAGGAGAAAGTCAAAAAGAGAAGATTTGAACTGGTTAATTAGGGAAAGATCAGAGGTGGGGGGGAGGAAGCTGGTTTATGAGGTTGGATGACTGAATGAGGAACGATTGTTTCATGGCCTCTGTTCGAGGCATAGTATAGAGGAGAGTTGTGGGTTAAAATCGAGCTGAAGAACGTTTGACGACGTCCTCATTTAGAACTAAAAACTTACAAACTAAATAAGGGGGATTCTTATAAGCTAACACGTTAAAAGCTAGTGATCCTAAGAAATATTCACGTCTAGCGAACGCAGAGAGCCAGCCAAGAGAGAGTCTGAATGGCGTGACATGAGCTCGCCTTGGGATGTAGCCGAACACGAAACGCACGCAAGCATTGAGTACTCGCTGCAGCTTGAGGTTTTGCGTTTGATCGAGATCGTGGTACACTACACACGCATACTCAAAATGGGAAAGCACAAGGGATTTAACAAGGTTCTTTTTATTTTCTCGAGTGAGTGCATGCCTACAGTGCTTTAAGTGTTTACCCCAGTCAAGGGTTTCACCTCGCACTCATATGGAAGGGGTTGACCATTGACAACAACTTCCGGGATAACATTTGAATGTAGTTGAGCCGTGTAAAATTTACTTCCCAAGAGCATTACCTTGTTTTTTTTTTAATATTGAGCTGCAGTCCATTGGCCTGCACGCAAGTTCCGACAGCGGACGCATCACGACTTACAGTTGCAATGCCTTCTGAGAGTTCGGAAGGGAAAAACGAATGATAGATTTCGGTGTCATCGGCAACGATTATGTGCTTGGACACACTGAGAACTGATGGCAGATCATTTATGAAAATGGAAAATAACAGTGGTCCAAGCACACTGCCTTGGGAGACCTCTCATCCACCACTGCCTGCAGACGATCGTGGAGGTACGAAAAGAACCATTTAAGGGCATGATCTGAGCACCCTATAGCTCGAAGCTTGCAAAGTAGCCATTTGTGAGGAACCGTTGTAACGTGGCTTTTGTTACAACGGCTTATTATTTAGACTTCTCTATACACTTTACCAATTTTTCTATGTTAATGGGCGCTAGGTAAAGCGCGGCTAACTCTGCACGAGCCCTTTCCCAGAGGAAGTTCCGTGAATTGGAAAATCAGGAATTAATAATTATATAACAAACACACACAAATTTTCTCTTTAAGTATACCTAAGATTTATTACATTTATATACGCACGGTCGGTACATTTACAATCTTCGCGCAATGTCTATCGGTCGCTATACAATATGGCTACGTTAGCCCTCGCACGCGTCTCTCGCGACGACCAAATCACCACGTTTTCCCGAGTTTTCCGAGTCGCACAAATTTTCTCCAATAATGTCCGTAAATCTAACGTTGGCTCGACGCGCACTGATTCTGTATCCTGGTGTCACACGACCACGAAATTACTTGCCTAGCCCCGAGCACATGGCGACGATGTACGATAAATATTCTACCAATTTTTAATTGCAAGTGCCGAGGGAAGCTCGAAAATTCCAATCCACTCACCGTCGCAAATCTGGCACGCCTAGCGACGCTCCTCCCTAGCTGGTCGCAAAAGTTCGTCGGATAATATATTCTCAAAAATGTACGGCGTTGAGCGCGTCTATCTTGGTTGACGGGCGGACAGGCGATATGCAAAACGTGTCTATAGAGACAGCTATACGCTGACGGACGGGCAGGCAATGCCCAAAATCGGAGAGGGCGGAAATCTCTTCCAAAATTTTCGCTCTTCTTCTCGAACAACTTCAGCCCACACACTTGTTGCTTCCGCCCCTTTCTTTATGGTGATTGGCCTTGATTTTCCCTAGATGCGAAAATCAAGGCCAAGTCAGCGGTGATTTGAGTCGCTAATTACCATTGGCCCGCTCCGCGAATGCCGCCCTGTCCACGCAGCGCGGGCAATATGAATTGCTAGATATACACGCGCGGGCAACCCGGCGCGTATATCTATATCGGGCGCTTTCGGTTTTGTCGCTGCCGGACCATCTCAGTTGGCAGCGGCGACGTGCGCGCGTCGCCCTACGCTAGGATAGGCCGGCAGCTTCATGCGGCTCGCGGCGCGGCGGCTGCTAACTCTCCCCTCTGTCGACAGCCGTGTCGGTATCTCTCTCTCTCTCTCTCTCTCTCTCGTGGCTACAGCAGAGATGGTGTGCCTCGAGGAAGCCGCCGTTGCTGCAGTGAATTCTCTCTCTTCCCGCGTCTGCGCGCATCGGGAGAGAGGGCAGTCGCGCGCGCGTGTGTGTATGTGTGTGCGCGGGCAGCGGCTCATCATCCTCGAGAGGCGAGGAAGAAAGAGCAAGCGAGAGAGAGAGAGGGTCGCGCGTACAGTGTGCAGTGGTGTTGGTGCTGTGCATGGTTGTGTAGATGTTCGTCGTCTTTGCTTGCTCCGAGCAATCGTCGCTGCGGCGATCAGCTGGTGCCGCCGGTATGGGAGTGTGCGTGTGTGTGCCGGTCTGCGGCTTTCCTCGGTCGCAACTCCTTATCCTCATTCCCTCAACAAATAAATAACAATTCCCCCCATTAATAACAATATTATTTAATATAAAAAAATGCTCGGCTCTGGTGACGGGTGACTTGGTCGCGCATGACTGCCCGTGTTTTAAGAACATTGGGACGTGAAATACACGTCACAAACTCTCCCCCCCCCCCTAAACGGGACACACCGCCAGGAGTGGACTGTTTATTCCAATAATCAAGGAGACTCTAATTGGGCCATTGTATCCCATCAATGCGATTCCCGAACAACCCTCGGCACCAGAGCTTTTGCAAGAAACAATATATATACATATCTATACTTAGAACTAATCAGGCTGAAAACGAACAAAAAATTATTAATACCTCCACCTTACTACACCCAATCCGACCACAGAGCAACGGCGCTCATAGATCACGCGACCATAGGGGAAATTATAAGATCCTAAATAAAAAAATTCAATAAATAAATAAATAACAAGACTTTTAACAACTCTGGGCATGGGTATGCCTCCGTCACTCCAGATTTCGGTCGCTAGTGGTTCTCAGGTTATGCTCTTGGTCGCCGATGCTTAGGGTCTCGGATGGGTCGCTATATTCGTGGTCGCTAGGGTGTTCGGAGTCTCCATCTACTGGCCACTTTGATGAATAACCATTTCAAGGTCGCTTGGAAGGAGGAAGTCGGTACTACGGGGCTCTCCCCCTTGGGGGAATATATCTCTTCAATTCACTCACGTGCACCTCGGGTATTCTTTTATCCTTTCTCATATTTAGCACATATACCAGCGGAGACTTGACTTCTTTGATGGCAAACCGGCCGTCAAACCGGCCAGCTAACTTAGCCGAAAAACGCTTGTCTTTGTTTGACAAGTGGTGGTTTGCCCTCATTACTAAGTCCCCTACCTGGAATGTCGCCTCCTTCCTGCCACGATTGTAGTATTTCGCTTGTCGCTCCTTTGCAGAATCGATATGCCTGATTACTAGGTCACGTAGGGCATCCAGTCTTCTTACTCTATCTAACCAATCTTCGGGGTCGCTACTAACAATTGGTCGCTTTGGCTCTACTTCTCTTCGTAAACTCTTCACCGGCCTTGGGTTTCGTCCATAATTCAAGAAGGCTGGTGATACCTTGGTGGTCGCTTGCATGGCAGTGTTGACTGCATGCCTGAACTTATGAAGATGGGCATCCCAATCCCGATGGTCTTGTTTTACGAAAGTCGCTATCATGGTCTTTAGGGTTCGGTTGCTTCTCTCCACTGGATTGGCTTGCGGATGGTATGGTGGCGTGGTCACATGGGTCACTCCATACCCCTTCAGAGTGTCGGTCAGGTGCTTATTAATGAACTCTTTCCCGTGGCGTCTCCCACCGAAACAAGATGAGCTCCTCTAGGGCGCGAGCCACCGACTTGCCATCTGCCTTTCTCAGCGGCTTCAGCTCGATCAATCGCGTGAAGAGATCTTGGAATACCACCAAGTATTTGAATTGACTCTTACTTGGTGGAAATTCCATAAGATCTGCTGCCACTACGGCCCATGGTCGCTCTACAATTCTTTTGCCTAGTAGCCCTATGGGTCCCGTCTGAGAGGCCTTGTGCTTCTGGCATTCGAGACAAGACTGGACGAAGTGGCGCATGTCGTAGTACATGCCTTGCCAGTAGTATTCGCGGGCCACTCGGTCATAGGTCTTCTCAAGTCCCAGGTGTCCCGCGGAGGTGATGGAGTGGCTCTCCGTCATCACTCTCTCACGGTACTCTACTGGGTCGACAAGTCTCCATCCTTCTTCTCCAGATGTCACTGGGTCTAATAGGGGGTCGCTACGAAATTTGTACAACATGCCATCTTCGATTCTCCAGTCTGGGAATCGGTGTGGGTGTCTTTGTACTTCTTCCATCCTAGTTACGTATCGCTCGTCCTGTATCTCTTCAAATCCAGCTATTTCCCCGCCATCCTCATACATCCTGAACAACGCATCAGGCACTTTCAGCAGAGTGCCCTTCCGATGGATTACTTCGAAGTCCCACTGCTGCATTTCAAGTGCTCAACGGGCTAGTCGTCCAGTAGGGTCTTTCAGATTACGAAGCCATTGGAGGGCGCTATGGTCGGTGATGGCCTTGAATTCGTACCCTTCAACATATGGTCGCAACTTCTTAGTGGCCCATAATAACGCCAAGCATTCTCTTTCGGACGTGGTATAATTTCGTTCAGCCGCCGTTAGTACTCTACTCACATATACGATGGGGTGCTCTCCATCATCCGTTTCCTGTGTCAAAACCGCCCCAATCGCCACTCCGCTTGCATCACTCTGGACTGTGAAGGTTTTGCCAAAATCTGGTCTTGCCAGGACCGGAGCTACCGTTAGCGCCTTCATTAGACCTTCAAAGGCCTCTTGTTGGTCGCTATCCCATTTCCATTCTTGCCCCTTTCTTAGTAACTTCACTAACGGAATTTTCATCTCTGAGTCGTTCTCCATGAATCGCGAGTACCATCCTACCATACCCAGAAATCGTCTCAGCTGCTTAACGGTCTTTGGTGCTGGATATTCTGTCACTGGCGATACCTTTTCTGGGTCTGGTCGCAATCCGTCTTTATCAAGCAAGAAGCCTAAGTACGTCACTCTCGAGCAGCAGAATTCGCACTTTTTTCGATTTACTACCAATCCTGCTTCGACCAGCTTCTTGAGGACCAGCTCCAGCCATTGGAGATGTTCCTCAAAGGTCTCGGTCGCTATAATGATGTCGTCCAAGTATCCAAACACATATGGTTCATACTGGACGCCAAACAAAGCATCGATTAGGCATTGAAAGGTCATGGGCGCATTCGTTAATCCGAAGGGCATTTTTACGAATTGCAAAAGCCCTGACCCCGGCACTGCAAATGCTGTAAATTTCTTGCTGCTTTGCTCCATCGGTACTTGAAAATAGCCTTGCTTGAGGTCAATTTTGGTCAAATATTTGGCTTTACGCAATTTGTCCAATATGGAATCCATGCTCCTGATAGGATATGCATACTTCCGGGTCACTTTGTTGAGATCGCGATAATCTATACAAAATCTATAACTCCCATCTGGCTTCTTGATGATTACCGGGGCGCTACTCCATTCACTTGCCGATCGCTCTATTACTCCACTCCTGAACATCTTCTCTATCTCTTCATGTACTACTTGCAGAAGTTTGGGTGACATTCTCCTTGGCCGACGTTTGATGGCGGCTGCGGAGAGGACATCTATGTGATGTTCGGTCAGTGTGGTCGTTCCTAAATTTCCCGATGGCGGTGGTAATATCCTGGTCACTAGGTCTTCTATGGCTTTCCGCTGCTCGTCGTCTGCCTCGGTAATTCCGGCGCATTCGGCGTATGCTGGGGTCGCTTCGATTTCCTCGTCGTCCCAAGATTGCTTCCACGGGCCCTCGTTAGTCCTCCACATCCATCTGCCGTATCTTACATCAACGTCCCATGGGGTGGTAAAGTCATGTCCAAGTAATATGTCGTGGTCGCAAGTATCTACGGCTCTTACCGTTAGCTTCCTGGACCTGCCATCCAAATCCATGTTGATGTCCAGATACCCCAATACTTTCTTCGTTCCACCTAACGCACTTCTTATAACAGAGTTCGCTGGTCGCAATCGGTCCTTGAACTTAGCCGCTATCTCTGGTCCTACTAGGGAGACCGTGGCTCCTCCATCAATTAGGGCTCTGTACGGCCTACCACCTAGTATTACCTTCGTGAAGATGCGGTTCTCTGCGCTCATACCTGCGACTTCGTCTTCGCCTTGTTCCGGAACCTCAAGTTGGTCGGCCTCCGGCGTACGTAGTACGCTGCTCTCCCCCCCTAGACTAGATGTGGGCACCCCAACATCTAAGTCTGTAACAGAGGTGGAGGGACCCTCCAATGAGGGAGTGGACACCTGTGACCCTTCCAGAAGGTCGACCGCCTCTCGTACGAGGGCTAG
Organism: Gastracanthus pulcherrimus; assembly: GCA_949152435.1. NCBI lineage: Eukaryota > Metazoa > Arthropoda > Insecta > Hymenoptera > Pteromalidae > Gastracanthus > Gastracanthus pulcherrimus. The sequence goes on from OX424573.1 coordinate 101,727,924, forward strand.
GTGCTCGAAATCCTTCTGCTCGTCAGCTGTTGGATTGAGCGCCCGTCGGACCCTTCGAGAATCGGTAAGGTAGTCACTCTTTTGGACACTCTATTGCTCTCACGACTCTTTCTATTCTCTACTTTTTTTCTTTCTTCTCGAATTTTGTTGCTCTCACTACTCTCTCTAATATACTGTAGGCGGAACGGTAAGGGCACTATCGTACCCCTTGGCCAGTACGCCACTGTCTTCCAAGCCGAGTTGGTAGCTATAACACGCTGTGCTGGGATGGCTGCAGAAGCCGTCTTAGAGGGACGGGTGTGTATCTGCTCGGACAGCAAGAGCGCCCTACAGGCACTCAACAGTTATACAACTAAGGGAGACATGATAGCAGATGACCTTGCTAAAACCGGAGCTAAAGAAAGCTTCATCGGCCCAGAACCAGCTATAGGCATCAGCAGCAGCCTAGTAAAAGACACAATTACTGGGTGGGTAACTGCGGAGCATCAGCAGGTATGGGATAAAGAGGAACGTTGCAGGCAAGCGAAGGCATTCATCGCTCCCACAACAGCAAAAGACTGGACAAGAGTCATTCTTGGTCTCAGTACCAGCAAAGCCAGGATCACCGTGGAAATAGTCACGGGCCACGGTAATCTGAGGTTGCACAGGCACAGGATGAGCTTGGAAAACAGCCCTGAATGTCGATACTGCTGCCTGGAGGAAGAGTCATCAGAACACCTCCTGTGCAGTTGCCCAGCGCTGTCTAAAAGTAGGCGCCGATTTCTGGGAGCCTACTTTCTGAAAGCCGAGGAGATAAGGGCCAGTGCTGCCCCCGGAATTTTTTCTTTCTGGGAGGCGGTAACATCAAGGCGGTAACTGGCATGACAAGGAGGGACGCCAAGGGAAACCATGCGTCTGGGGCTCCTACTGAGCCCAAACTCAGATTATATAATAATAATAATAATAATACTCTCTCTACTCTCTACTTTTTATCTCTCTTCTCGGGTTTTGTTGCTCTCACTACTCTCTCTACTCTCTATTTTATCTCTCTCTTCTCGCACTTTGTTGCTCTCACTACTCTCTCTACTTAATGGTCTTGTGGTCGCTATTGATAAGGTCCTATTTAATCCTCCGCTGTTTGAAGTATTACTCCATACTGGGAGCGTATCCCCATCTGACAATATGGACTTACTACTTTTAGCTGCCTCGCCTATCATCGATCCACTTCTCTCTTGGTCGCTGCTGATTTTCGCGCTCTTTGGGGTCGCTATTCTCTTCTCCTGTATGGTCGGTTGGGCGCTATGCTGGCTTCCCTTTATTGTTGCCAGTTTCGTCCCGTTTGCGGTTGCTGGGGAAGTATGGGAATCTTCTGCCTCCCCTGCATTCCGTTTCCTATGGCCTGATTCTTTGGAGAAGGGTGCCATGCCGGCTGTCTATTGGGACATTCGTTTGCATAGTGTCCCATAGCCCTACACAAGTAGCATGTCCTTTGTGGACATTCTCTTGCTCGGTGCCCTACCGTCTGGCATGTATAGCATGCACCATATACTGGTATATTTTGGGCAGAAGGCCCATTTTGGTCTCTAGTTCCTCTTATATTATAGGCGCCTCGGCCGGTGAATCCTTGGGCTTGACCACCTCTACCCTGAAACGAGTTAAAATTCTGGGGAGGAGACCATTGCCAAGCGGGCACAAAACTCGGTCGCAGTGGCTTCAGCGGTGTGCTGTGCGTCATCGTTGCGGTCGCGTTGTGCGAGGCTGGCTGTACTGGGGTCGCTTGTACGTTGGCCCCGGCCTTTGATTCTCCTTGGCAGCGGCTGCCGCATTTATTTGTTTTTGTTTTTTCTTCGCTTTTCTATTCCAATTTCTCTTCCTCGCAGGTTTGGTTGTCGCTGATGTGCTGTCGCTAGTGTTGCTTTCTGGGTTCAATTTCTCGTAGGCTGCCGCTACCTCACGGACTGAGGGTATCCCAGAGTATGCTGCACCTGGTATGCTCATCTTCTCCTTTGGTGAAGGCTCTTCAAACCGGTCATCTAGTTCTTTCTCCTTTTCCCAAATTCTTCCTAGTATCTCTATATCCTTGAGCGTCTTGATTTCTTTTCCTGCCATGAAGTGTCGATAGTCTTTCCTCAAGCCCTTGTAGGCCTGTTTTACTATTGTTTTCCTGGATGGGGGTCGCTTAAAGTGGTCGACAATGTATTCAACGCAGGATATATAATTGGCAATCTTTTCTCCTTTCGCTATCGATCGGTTCCGTAAGTCCGCCATCGTGTCTTCTTCATCTCTGTGACTCAAATACTGCCTTCTGAACACTTTTTTAAAGTCTTTCCATGATTTTAGGTCCGGTCGCTTCAATCGATACCGTCTGCTAGCATTTTTCGAAAAGATCGACGGTAAAGCATTCAACAGCTCCCTGTCGCTCATGGCTAGGCTTGCTTTGCAATCCTGCAGCCGGTCCAAAATTTCCTCTGGCTCCTTATCTTCCCCATTGAACTTTAGGTTACAGCTCTGCAATATTTTAATATTCTTCCCCGCTATGTATGCATTCGAATGACATTTTCTATTTTTTTGTTTCATTTTCTTATCTTCATTTTCCGAATCGCTAGTCGATGTCGACTGGTTCCGTTTGTGGCCTCTCCTGTGTTTTCTACTTGTTTTATTGTGGTCGCTATCTGAGTCTGATGACGTTGTATTATAGTTGCTACTTGTGGTACTATTACTCGAACTCCTATGTCTACGGTTTTTCACGTTACGGCTATCTCTCTTCTTTACTGATCTTCGGTCTAGTACGCTACTTTCCGAGCTACTCGATGACAGTCGCTTTCGTTCTCCTCTTCTCTGTTTTGATGCTTCGGTTTGCTGGTCTGTTGGTCTACGAACGGTGTTCACCTTAGGACTCCGAATCTCTGCTACTTCGTGATTCCTGGGTCGCTCTCTTCTCTCTTGAGATCCCTCCGGTGGTCTCGGAGTGTCTACGTAATCCTGTGGGTTTGCTACCGGAGGTGGGACTACCGGAGGTTGTGGCGCGTATACCGGTTCTCGGAGGCGAATTGGTCTATGTTGTGCCATTTTCATTTGTTCAAACTCCTGCAGTACCCGTTCGTATGGTCCTGCCCCTCGTGGAATGGCATCTTCTTCTCGATTCTCCTCATCTTCTTTGTTGCTTACGTCGCTACTGTCTGTTGAGTTCCCATTTCTTGGGTTACTGGCTATGGGGTCTCTATGTTTTACTTGTCTGATATATTGAATACTGTCGTTCAGGTTTATCCCCTGCTGTGGCGTTTGGATTTGTGATGTTCCTGTCGGATTGTCACTTTTTGCTAGGGGTTGTCAATTCTGACTAGTCCCCGGACCGGCCCCGACGTTCGTTGCTTGTGCCATTGCAGGGGCTCGTGTGACCGACGGCGCTGCGGTGGTTGGCATCGAAGGTAACGTTGGTTCCGAAGCCGTGGACGCTGGTGTAATCAATTGTATTGGTCTTGGGATCATTGGTACCGCGGGCGTTCCCGTACTGGAATCCGGTGATGGATGATTTCCTGTATAATGGAAAAGTGGCTCTGGCAGCCTCCATTGGTAGCCGGTTGGTATCATCTTCATTAGTCCCGGAGTATATGCCAACTGTGTATGACTGCTCATCGCTAAAAGTTGCGGTGGAAACCCTGTTTGCACTCTTGGTCGTGTGTTTGCAGACACCATCTGCATCTCGAAGCTATCCGTTGGTCCCCGTGTACGAACTGGTGTCGTCGTAGTGAGAGTGGTGGTCGCTTTGCTTATTGTTTCTAGCGTAACTACTGGTGCATCGGTCATTTGTTGTCGTGTTGTGACTTCTTGAATCTGCTCAGTGATTGCCTGTCCTTCTTCTAGGCTATACTCCGTTTCTGTGCTTTGCAACTCTACTTCTTTGGTTGCTCTCTTAGGCTTCCTACCGCTTTTCTTCTTCTGAGGTATCTGTTCAAAAGATTCCTCTCGCATTATGGCCGCCGATGTTGCTGGTACTTGATCCCATGGTCTCTCATCCAATACTGTATCCCAATTTATTGCTGCACCTGGTTCCACTGTCCTTATACTTGCCCGCAAGAGTCTGTCTCTAAGTTGAGGTGTTGTCCCAGATATGCTAAGTCCCATCTTATCTAGAGTTATTATTAGTTCGCTCGGGTCCATCCCATTTATTCTACTTGATACTGCCATTCGCTGGCGTATGCGCGGATCCTTCTTTGCTGCTTGTCTTGTGTTCATGTTGTACTCGACTCGTACACTAAGGGAAGAAAACGAAAACAGCGGTTTTGTCGCTAGTTACACTCTACAGTTACTGCAGTATTCGCTATTTTGGGAGGGCCCGCCCAAGTCTTTGGAATCTTTTAAAAGACGGGGATTTAACTTGCAATACCTGGTGCACGTGAATGGAGAGGTCGCTAATAAAGGAATCAGTCTTAACTCTTTTACGGGACAATTTTCCTGCCTAACTACTGTGTCACTAATTTTCAATTTTTATAATGATTTATAATAATAATATGTATATTTATATATGTATGTTACTCTGGAGATTACCGTATGTACTTTTGCTAAAGGGACAAAAGGAGATAAACAAAGAAAATAGGTTCTTTTCTTGAGGTCTTCTTTATCGGTTCCTTTAGCTGAAAATGCCTACGCGAAATTTGTTTGCTTAACTCTTGAGTAGCTGCTGAAATACCCTGACGCGAATCTAATAAAGTCACTATTCAGTCTTCAGTAGTTCTTGGTATTCTCTTCTTGTTTATATCTGGAGTAATAATCTGAGGTTTCTTCTTGGTCGCAATCAATTTTCAGTAAATAATTCCCAATACAATTGAATAAATATAAATATGTGTAATAATCAATTTTTCCTTTGACACAGTAGTTATAATATAAAATACAATAAGTTTAGTTGTTGTATTTTTATACCCAATTTCCAGTAGTTGTTAGAAAATTTTTCTCTCTTAACCAAATTATAAATCGTTCTTACTAATCGAATTGGGGGTAGTAGCACAGCAAATAATATTTTGTGGAGGTGTTCGCAAATGAATTTTCCCTATACGGTGGTGTGACTCCTACTCTACTACTTTATAAGTCGTTGAGGAGACTTGAAAAATAGGTCAGAATTCAGAAAATTACACACAAATTAATTTATCTATCACTCTAACTCATTACTCAAATTTCACTAAATTCCCAACGAAGATTTTCTGAATTTGTCTCCTATTTCCCACACCTTCTCTATTTATCGCTATTATATTCAGTGCGTCGCCGCAGCCTTCCGATTACTCAGGTAATTCGCTATTTTCTTTAGATATCGCAACAAGCTTCCTCCAATAGCCGAAGAAAATTTTCAATGCTCAAAAAGAATCCTACGAAAGGTCCCAATTGAAACGAAAATTTTCTTTACTACACATCCAAACTGTGAAAACCCGCAATCAAAAATCGCACAAAAAAATTTTTGGAAAATTTTTCAAGAATATCAAAAAAAATCTCTTAAATCCAAAAAAACAATTTCTCAACAAAAACCCTTTGAAAAGAAAATGTCGAAAAATTTTCAAAGAAAATTACAACAATTTCTCAGAAAATTTTTTTTTTGGAAAATTGCCAAAAAACTTTCACAATCAAAAACTGAAAAAAAAAAAAATATATTCAAAAAATTTTCAAAATTCTCATAATTTTTTGGAAAACTTCTCAAAATCAAAAAAAAATTTTCCGGAAATTTCTCAAAATCGAAAAATTTTCAAAAATAAAATCGGAAAATTCTCAAAAAAATCCAATAACATTTTCCGGAAAATTCTCAAAATCGAAAAATTTACAAATAATAATATCGGAAAATTCTCAAAAATATCCAATAAAATGTTCTGGAAAATTCTCAGAATCAAAAAATTTTCAAGAAATAATTTCGGAAAATTCTCAAAAATATCCAAAAAATTTTCCTGAAAATTCTCAAAATCGAAAAATTCTCAAAAATAATTTCGGAAAGTTCTACGAAAAGTCCTACTTATAACCCATTAACCCGAGTGAAAAATTTTCAAAGTCCAATTTATAACCCAATAACCCAAATCAAAAATTTTCTAAGTCCTACTTATAACCCATTAGCTCAAGTGAAAAAATTTCAAGGTCCCATTTATAAATTTCTTAAACATACAAAAAAAATAATTTTTCCACTTTGCTTAAATTTTTATACCACACAAAAAAAACGTTTTAGTCGCTGCACTTTCGCTTGCTCGGGTACTGTGTAAAAAAAATTTTCCGACTTTTCCCGAACTAACTAATTAATTAATTTATTCTGTCGCTATTTTTCCTGATTTTCCTGTTTCACTAAGCCCCCGTTGGTACGTCATTTGTAACGTGGGATTCGTTACGACGGCTTATTATTTAGACTTCTCTCGACACTTTACCAATTTTTCTATGTTAATGGGCGCCAGGTAAAGCGCGGCTAACTTTGCACGAGCCCTTTCCCAGAGGAAGTTCCGTGAATTGGAAAATCAGGAATTAATAATTATATAACAAACACACAAATTTTCTCTTTAAGTATACCTAAGATTTATTACATTTATATACGCACGGTCGCTACATTTACAATCTTCGCGCAATGTCTATCGGTCACTATACAATATGGCTACGTTAGCCCTCGCACGCGTCTCTCGCGACGACCAAATCACCACGTTTTCCCGAGTTTTCCGAGTCGCACAAATTTTCTCCAATAATGTCCGTAAATCTAACGTTGGCCCGACGCGCACTGATTCTGTATCCTGGTGTCACACCACAACGAATTTACTTGCCTAACCCCGAGCACATGGCGACGATGCACGATAATTATTCTACCAATTTTTAATTGCAAGTGCCGAGGGAAGCTCGACAATTCCAATCCACTCACCGTCGCAAATCTGGCACGCCTCGCGATGCTCCTCCCTAGCTGGTCGCAAAAGTTCGTCGGATAATATACTCTCAAAAATGTACAGGGTTGAGCGCGTCTATCTTGGTTGACGAGCGGACAGGCGATATGCAAAACGTGTCTCTATACGCTGACGGACGGGCAGGCAATGCCCAAAATCGGAGAGGGCGGAAATCTCTTCCAAAATTTTCGCTCTTCCTCTCGAACAACTTCAGCCAACACACTTGTTGCTGCCGCCCCTTTCTTTACAGTGATTGGCCTTGATTTCCCCTAGATGCGAAAATCAAGGCCAAGTCAGCGGTGATTTGAGTCGCTAATTACCATCGGCCCGCTCCGCGAATGCCGCCCTGTCCACGCAGCGCGGGCAATTATGAATTGCTAGATATACACGCGCGGGCAACCCGGCGCGTATATCTATATCGGGCGTTTTCGGTTTTGTCGCTGCCGGACCATAACAGTTGGCAGCGGCGACGTGCGCGCATCGGCCTACGCTAGGATAGGCCGGCAGCTTCATGCGGCTCGCGGCGCGGCGGCTGCTAACTCTTCCCTCTGTCGACAGCCGTGTCGGTATCTCTCTCTCTCTCTCTCTCTCTCTCTCTCTCTCTCTCTCTCTCTCTCTCTCTCTCTCTCTCTCTCTCTCTCTCTCTCTCTCTCTCTCTCTCTCTCTCGTGGCTACGGCAGAAATGGTGTGCCTCGAGGAAGCCGCCGCTACTGCTGTGAATCCTCTCTCCTCCCGCGTCTGCGAGCATCGGGAGAGAGGGCAATCGGGCGCGCGTGTGTGAATGTGTGTGCGCGGGCAGCGGCTCATCATCCTCGAGAGGCGAGGAAGAAAGAGCAAGCGAGAGAGAGAGGGTCGCGCGTACAGTGTGCAGTGGTGTTGGTGCTGTGCATGGTTGTGTAGATGTTCGTCGTCTTTGCTTGCTCCGAGCAATCGTCGCTGCGGCGATCAGCTGGTGCCGCCGGTATGGGTGTGTGCGTGTGTGTGCCGGTCTGCTGCTTTCCTCGGTCGCTACTCCTTATCCTCATTCCCTCAACAAATAAATAACAGTTCCCCCCATTAATATCAATATTATTTAATATAAAAAAATGCTCGGCTCTGGTGACGGGTGACTTGTCGCGATTGACTGCCCGTGTTTTAATATCATTGGGACGTGAAATACACGTCACACCGTGTCAAATGCTTTTGAAAAATCGAAGAGTACAAGCACGGTAACTTTTCTCTTATCGATGGCAAGACGCGGATAATCCAAGACTTTAAGAAGAGCGGTTTGTGTACTATGACCTTTACGATAACGTGCTTGACAAGGGTTAAGAAGTCCGCTTTCTTCCAGAAATTCTAAGAATTGGTCATGTACGAGTTGTTTTGAAATCTTAGAGAGCTCAGGGAGCATGGCTATTGGCCTAGTGTCGGAAGGAGTTTGGGGCGAGCTGATCTTGGAAAGCGGCTGGAGCAGGGCACGCTTTCACGCGGTCGAAAATGTAGCGCTTGCTATTGATGCGTTAATGACAGTAGAGAGTGGCTTTAGAAGAATAGGAAGTGCGAGTTTAAGCATTTCGACTAAGATGCCATCCCAACCAACTGTCTTGGATGAAGCATTTCGAATTGCTGTTGCTATCTCACTCTCCGTGACTGGGCGAGGCGAAAATAAGTGGGTTGTGTGCGGATCTGCAGGTGCAGCACGTGACAGTAAAAAATCATCGTGTATGAGTGGCGGATTGGCAGCCGAGATGGACGCATAGTGAGCATTGGGGGTTGAGGGTGTGAAAGAAGTGAGTGGGAAAGGCAGTTTTAACCTTGCGATCCCGAGATTTCGTAAAACCTTCCATTTTGCTTTAGAGTCAGGAACATTATTGATTTTTTCAGCATCGTACTAATTTTTCTCCGTGTCAAGGAGATTGGAAACTCTGCTGCGAAGGAGCTTGAACTTATCATGGTCAACTACAAGACGAGACTGTCTGGCATTTTTAAATGCTTGATCACGCTGGCGCATGAGAGACGGTATTTCGGGTTTGACACATGGCTTGCGCTTAGAGGTGAGTGTGATGGTTTTAGTAGGTGCCAGACAGTCGAAAGAGTTGGAAATAACAGCTGAGATGCTAGACACTAGATTGTCAGCTAGATTTGTAGCTTCCGAATGGGATGGGGCTACCAGAGTTGAATTTGAAGTAGCTAAGTTTGCATCATCAATACGTGCCGGATAATAGTTCGCAAAAAGTGCGGGAAGAGCAGGGACGGCCGGGAAAAAACACTCGAAATTACGCGAAATCAGAGTTTTGAGCGCTTCCTCCGATATATTTCTGAGTTTTCTGCAGAAGTATGTTTTACTTATAACAGAGGGTTTGTGGAAATTGAATCGTAGGTGTATAAAGTCATGGCCAGCAATGAAGGGAGCTACTGACTTGTTATATTCCCTCAGCGTCGACGCATTGTGTACAATGAATAAGTTTTGCCACGTTTTGGAGGGGCGATCTCTATACATAGTATGATCCGTTGAGTCTGAAGGAACAAGAAACAACGAGCGAGTCTCGATACACGATTTTAAGTAGTCTGAAGCACCACTCTCTATGGCCATGTTCATATGAAAATCCCCTGATATAATTACATTGTTAAACGAAGGCAACAAAGCTGACAAAATATTAAAAACTTGATGCGGATAAGTTGTGGTGGGGCGACAATACACTACGGAAAAAAGTAATTTGTTACAACCACTTGAGAGCTCGAGAATAAGAAATTTAGGTGTATTATCATAAGTTGGGTCAGAATGAACAAGAATGTTCACACGAAAATAATCCCTAACATAGATACCCACGCCGCCACCCTCATTGCCTACCCTATCAATTCTAAAAAAGTTAAAACCTTCTAAAGAAATTATGGAGTCTGTTTTAACCGGCGTTAGAAACGTCTCTGTGACTGCAATAATATCAAAGAACTGCTCAGAACAACGATGCTCTAGCAGATTAAAATGAGATTTTAGTCGATTTACGTTTATATGAGCCACATAGATAAAGCCATTACACGCTCGTCGATCTGGTCGACCTGGTTTCTGTCATTGCTGATTCTGACTGACCTCGGGAGCGATATGATTTATTGCTAATAGACCCCGCCGTGGAGATGGAGGGCGAGCACTGAGCAGTATAAAGTTAGCTTCCGAGCGGATTGAAATTAGCGGTGAGTTCTTGGTTTCTCTCATAAAACCAGAGAGGTTCAGAACAACGGGACGTGCGTAGTTCAGCACTTTCTTGGCTTCCATTGCCTTGCGCCATAGTTGAAAGAGTGGCTTTGGCCACAGGGGGCGAATAAAGATGTGCGAGTTTCCGCCCGCGCCAATAATGTCATTGCACTCGAGGCCGTTGAGTTTGCCGCTGCTATTGATAACAGTCGCGCGCGTCATTGTCGACGAGAATTTCCAGGACTATCGCACGAAATTGAGGAGAGCGCGTTCCATCCGAAGAGGATCCGACGGGTGGTAGCTCTTACGCGAGATTTGAATTGTTGTGAGCAGAGGCAATTATCGGTGGAGGCCAATCCCGACATTCGATAATAAAGTTCTTTCAATGGGGCAGGATTATAGCAGTAAGTACCTTCTAAGTTACCACTGCGTCAGGTATACTGGGCTCTCGCGGGATACCAGATATGATAACTTCACACATGTCAATCTCCCCTCTGTTTTGGGCAAGGGTGTTCAGTTCGCTCCTAATAGACGATATTTGTGCGCGATTCTCGGCAATTTTCGCTTTATTTGAATTTTCAAGTGACGTGACCCGCTCAGAGAGATTATTAATTGCAGCCTCTTGCTGTGAAAATACTTTCGAGTTGTTGGATTGATTAGCCCTGGTTTTCTCTACGAATTGTCAAACTTATTAACAAAATTCTTAAACCAGTCTGGCGGCTGTTGGTCTGCCATTTCAGCGTTCAAGTCGCAACTAGTGATTGACGCGATGCTATTCGATTTGACAAGTGTGATGTTCAAAGTGACAAAGTCCGTAGAATTACTACTTTTACAAGCACGAGGGTGTTTTGTGGCTTGTGTAGCAGCGTCGGAAGTCGGGGACCTAGTGCGCTTAGCAACAGTTATACCAGATGGAGCTTTTGGTGGCATGGAGCGAAAAAATTTAAACACGGGCGTGGACGGCGCGCGAGGAGTTGATTCACGCTGAAACACGTCGGCTGTTACTACTTGCGAAGATACCGTAATAGGCTGCAGGAATTGTGCACAACACTTGATAGATGATGACGTAAAATACCAAGAAGGGTTGCAGCAGCCGGTGTGGTACAATTTCAGGCGTAAAATGCACTACAGAGAATCATTGCATTTGCGTGATATTGATTGATCACACACGGCACATTTGGTCATAGCATGAAGTGCACAATACCGTAAATTGACGAAGAGCTGCCACCTATTGACAAGTGTCAAAAGCTTAGCAGGATAAATACTGATAACTTATCAGCAGATAGCGACGGTTATCGACGGATTAATTAGCATGAGATGATTGAGCGATATTGACCGCAGACAACGATCGCCGCATGAGATCACACATGCTCAAGCTGTGCTAAATATTGGTGCAGACCCATTTAAATAATACTAACGCTAGATAATCTATGAAACACATGTACGCACAAAAATACACTAGACTTGGAAATTACAAGCACAAATGACGCGCGCCCTTTTTACATTAAACATAAATTAAATTCAAACATTAAACTCGGAAAGTGTGCATCAGGTACATTCTATCACTAAAATTAATGCCAATTTCGCAGCTACAAAAATTACAACTAAATCAATAATTATTCAGTGTTGCAGTATTACTACCTAATGGCCGATATATACAATAATTGGAAGAAATAAACTTAACAATACCTTAGGATAAAATGGTTCAACTAGATCTGAATTTGTTGTTAAAAGATCGTTGCAGTTTTTCTACAAGCAATTTTTCGAATATTAGTGGCAGAGAATAAAAACAGTCAGACATCGGTAACGTAGAGGCCTTCCACGCTCGTGTATATGTGCACACAGTGATGGAAAGTGAAAATAATCAGCTACTGAAAAATTTTGCGTGCGGGCAATAGCCAGTATGATTTTTAATAATAAAAAGTACAAAAATAAGCACAAGATCAATTTTGCACTTAGTAACACTGTACACGACTCGCGAAAGTCATAAAAAAATAAATTGAGTTTATCTACTTTTAAAGTCGAGAATTTTCGCGCCGAATGACCTAACCTAAGCCGCTCGAAGCCTAATGAAAATGCACGACAAATTCTGAAACGAAGTAATGATTGCCACGCCCTGTACTACTACGGAAAGTAATAAGCAATGTAGATACGCTTCGTTAATGCACAACGCCGTCTTGATAAATAAATTAATGTAAACACTAATAAACTAGACGAAACACTCTCTTCGTTCGCAGGTGTAGTTTGTTGACGTCACTGATACGTCAGAATGACGCAATGGGGCTGGCGATAGCACGAATATACCTGGTAGACAGTCCGCGTTCTGATTGTTGGCATGATCCAGGTATATTCCCGTCACAGAGTCAAGGCCCGAGTGACGGTTAGATAGACGGACAGCTTCGGACTCGCAACCACGCTATGAAGAAGGACGCCAGCAGCCACTTAACCTCAAAATTTCCTTGTCAGACAATTTCGGGCATCCCTGACTCGATATAACGGGCCATGACGTAAAAGCTCGTAATGCGCAAGAGCCAGCGAGATCCTGAACCGCCTGCAAATAATTATACTCTCGGAGGAGTACAAGAATGTTTTGGCGTGAGGTTTATTGTATGGCGCTGTGGAAGCACGGAGAGAGAGAGAGAGAGAGAGAGAGAGAGAGAGAGAGAGAGAGAGAGAAGAGAGAGAGAGAGAGAAAGAGAGAGAGAGAGAGAGAGAGAGAGAGAGAGAGAGAGAGAGAGATAGATAGATAGATAGATAGATAGATAGATAGATATACTTTTTATTCATCAAAAGACAAAATCTTACAATTTCATGTACATGTAGTTATAATTAAAATATCAGTCGATTTAATGTATTTGTTATCTTAACGTTCACTTATTGCATTTCTTATTAAAATAATATATTCGCTTTATCAGTTCGTCGGTTTATAAAATTTAAATGTAATGAACTAGTCACAGTCAGATATCACAGAAACACGCTTCGTCAAAAAATAATACATAGAATAAAAAAATAAATAAATACAATAGAGATAACATATAAAAATAAAAGAATACATAGAGAGAGAGATAGATAGATAGATATAATATTTATTTGTAAATATTTACAAAAGTTTTTACATATAATTTTACATTTTAATGTCACACGTTGTCAGTTTCTTAAAATTACATATCACGTCGTTACTTAACTAAAATTAATTGCACATATGTGAAGTCAGGTATATAAAGGTATTGCACTTTGTTGTCAGTTATAAAATTTGTTTTTTCTAAATCGTACTTATTATACCTATCAGTCGCTTGAATAAAATTATATACATACATTAACAATCGTTTCCATTCATACTAATAAATACATGCATACTTTTTTTAAAATTGTTTTGTCAAATTGTCAAGAGAGAGAGAGAGGCTCAGCTAAAGCTAAACGGCTCCAGGAGATGCAACAGATGGGTACGGGCGTTGGACTAGAGGGGGTTTGACTTTCTGTTTGAAGCAGCATGAAAGAGTGAGAGAGACAGAGCGAGGGAAATACTAGCAGCCGAGTGTACGTCGGCCTGCAGCTGTACAGCAGACGATGCTCACACGCACGCACTCTAACACACTTGTGAACGTGGGTGACCGGAGGAGCGCGATCGTAGCACGAGGAACCGGCTAAAACCCGAATTCGAGTCGGACAGGGATAAGACGCGACGGCCATGCGGCGAAACCCAGCTGCCACACGATGCTGGTAGAGAAGCAAGCCCGCAGGCGGTGGAGTGGAGGGCCGGTCGCGTCTACATCACTGATGCAGCGCGTAGCCAAGCACGCGTGCGAGTCTACCTGCATAAAAGGCAGGGGACAGCGGAATGATAAGAGCACACATTAGCTACGGCGGAAACAGGCACATATGCATATGAAGCGTATGGCTGGCTGTTTCACAGTAGTAAAGCGGCCACTATCTTATCAGTTTATCGAGTTGAGGGTAGATTCTTATCGGAAAAGCGATGTAGTATAGAGGGCGCTCTTTATTATTTAAATTAAGCGCGTCCAGTGGGGGACCTATTGGTTAGGAAAAACTCGAGTAGTACTTAACCTGCGGTTACTACTTGAGTGAAAATTGAGTTTGAGCCTATATCAACAGGTGGGCGAGAAAGTGATAAAAAATCAAGTTATGGGAAATAGAGGGAGCTAGGGCGCAGGGACGCTACGAGGAGAAGATGACAGTCCTCCGGCCCTGCCCATTCTGCTTCAAACCTCTCTATGAGTAGGACGTTTATTTGAGCAGCACTTTTCGTGCAGTATTTCTGGAGGTTAGAGAACGAGATTTTTCAGAAGGACGCCATTACTATCCCAGTAGTAATTGTCACTTGTTCGAATTGATATTGACGAGAACATTGTTGTGTCGAGAAGAATATTGTTGGATTAGAGATTATTTACGGTCGGCGCGTCTTTGCCCATGAAACGCCCGGCATTATCCATAATTTATGAAGACTTAGTTTATATCGACAAAAATCATTTGTTGAGGTTTTTCCGTATTTTTTATTTATTTCAGCTATAGATGCTGCAGTGGTTCAAAATTGTGGAGAAAATGCTGTTGAGGTGTGTTGTGTGTAAGAGGGATTTCGCGCGTATTTATCTGTTTCAGCCCTGGTTCCAGGAGTAATATTTTAGTTTCTGTTTCAGCAAGCATTCGGCCCGGCGTGCGTGCGAAAAGGGCCAAGAGCGGCCATTTTGAGCGTGAGGCCACGTGCAGATTCTTTACAGATTATATCGGCGGATCAAGCAGCGATATTTTACAGATTTATAGTACAAGTAGTACGAGGTTGATTATATTAATTTATTTAGATATTTTCGTGTTGCAAGTCGAATCGGTGTAAATTAAATATTGTTTGAGAAAAGGGGGTAATTGGAATAATTTATCAATCAATTTACTAGTCGAGTCGTAACAATAATTCGTATGATTGAAATTCTTACTATTAATTAAAGTGAAATCTTCTTATTTTTACATTAAATCCGTAGTGTTGAATTATTTAATCCTTTGATATTATTTTAAACTTCATACCGAACTTGCATGCTTAATCCACTTTAGTTAATTTTATTATGAAAACAAAAAACTAAAATAAGATATTTCATTTGTTTTGCTAAGACAGTTTAGTACGCAGAACGTTGTATAATATTTGTCGAACTATTATTTAATAGCTGTACTACAATTCGGAATAACTTTCTTTCTTTATTATTAAATAATAAGTTTGACAAATGAATACATTCATCAATGGTGAATAAGTTACAAATAAAGTTTTCTTAAAACTTTTGATTTCAATAATTTATTTACAGTTTTTAATCACAATATTTTTGTATGCACTAATTACTGTATATTGTTATTTATTTCAATTTTAATATTATAATATAATCACTTTCATAATGTAAACTCATTTCTTTAATGATAAGTCACAACAAACTAGAAATGTATATCGTCGGTTTGGACGAACAAACGACTAGCTGTAAATCGTTGTGGAAAAAGCGGCTATCTGCAAATTTTGCGGGAAAAGCGGCTATCTGCAAACTGTTGCGGAAAAAGCGGCTATCTGAAAATACATTTTTTCGTTACTAATTTTAATTTGGCAGCACTGCCGCAAATTTCACTTTTACACACGGTCTTTTCTCATCAATTCATTTTAATGAAATTTTTTAGTCCAGGGGTTTTTGAGATCGCAGATTGCGAATTAAAGGTCAAAAATTCCAAAAACCAATTGGCTGAACCAACAACATAATGTGTTAACTCAATTTTATTAATATTTTGAAAATTAGTAAAAATTGGTAAAAATGGATATATGGGTGATTCTCTGCAATCGTATATATTTTATGTAAACTGCGTGACAGTTTTTAAATTTTTTGTATCTAATTTTTCTTATAGGATGTTTTTTATTCACTTGGCATAAATGTAAGTTATTCAAGATGGCAATAGACTTTCAAATTATCCGATTAAAATTTTTAAAATACATATCTAATAACAGAAAAAATACAAGGACAAACTTTAATCAAGAAAATAACCTTCAAGAAAACTTTTTGAATCAACGCAATGATTAATTCAGTTCAATATGAATACAAATAAATAATTTCGCGTTCTAATTTATGTATTTAAAATATATGTAATATACTTTTAAGACAATTTATATATAGCAATCAATTTAGGGACATCCATAGAGTTTACAAATTGAAGCTAAGTTAGGAACAGGTTAGCTACAGCATGAAGATTGGTTGGCGCACACATTATAGCATCATAATTCTTTATATAAACAGATTTCTTATAATAAAAATGATTTTAAATAAAATTTAATAGTTTATAAATGCTTTATTCAATAGATTATAAATACTTTATAATAAAAATAACTCATGTACAAAGAAAATAGCATATTTTATATTAAATAAAAAAATTTGTATTCTTGATTTTATATCATATACGTCAGAAGAATACGTCAAAAACTCTTCAGACACTCATTTAAACAAATAAAAAAGATATGAGCACTTTAATTGATGAGGTTTCATTTGATTTATATGTATTTAAGAAACTTTGATTCGCTTTATCTAGTAACTCAATATTTTGAGATTCAAAATGTTCCACGAGTCTTAATTTATAACCAATCGATCTGAAACGTTACACACAAGTTCATATACATATTATTTAAAAACCAACAGAAGCATTTTTTAATTTGCAAAGATTTACAAGATCTATACAGGTTACTATCTGCTAACTAAATAGAAAATTAAAATTTTCTTTAACTTTTCTAACTAATAATGCTGTATGTAGATAAAGCTACATCCAATTTTAAAACCGCTCAGTTAATATTCAAATAATATGTATATGAACGTGTGTGTAAAATTTCTGATCGATTGGTAACTGACACGCGTGGAATATTTTGAATATCAAACCATTGAGTTACGAGATGAAACGAATCAAAGTTTCTAAAATACATGTAAATCATATGGGACTATTACATATACGATATAAAATAAATAACAAATTTTTTTTTGAAGCTTCTGAGTATCTTTCTACTTTAATCTAATCTCAGAAAATAATATGAGTACCTACGCACTAGCTATACAAGCGAATAAACATTTTATTTTAAGTATCAAAGATAGTGAATAAACACGAAAAACCCTCTAAATTTCATGATTTCTCATTTTTGACTATTTTTGTTCGTAACATTTTATATTGTTATTCTTTTTTAACGCTGTACATCTCAAATTAAAGCTTTTTTTCTCTACTTTATATTTTATTATGCGAAAGAAATGTCAGCACCCTTAGAAGTCAATTGATTGTTATATCAATGATGATCTCTTTTAGTCCATAACTTTCATGTCAGATTCCCATAAGAACAGTTGATATACAAAGAAAGTATGTCACAAGGCCTTTTTCGTTTGTTGGAAATTTTTCTCGTGCATTTTAGGACTTATGCAATAAGAAAACTCGAGTTGCAGGAGCGTGCCTCATAATTTATTTCTCGTTACTTTTCGAACCACTTATCGGCCGATTTTTTGTAGAATTCCTCATGTATCAATGTTTACCAATGTTTATTAAAATATTAGTAAAACTGAGTTAACACGTCATGTTGTTGGTTCCACCATTTCATTTTTCGAATTTTTAACCTTTGATTCGTAATCAACGACCTAAAATAAGCTATATATATATATATATATATATATATATATATATATATATATATACACGGTGACCCATTTTAATCGCCGCACCTGGATTTCTCGGAACCTAAGCCAGATAGGGAAAAACGGTTCAGACAAAAGTTGTAGGGGACAAAGGGGGCCACACGATGGTGCTAACATCTTTGACCTTGAACTTGACCTTTAAGGTTATTTCAAGGTCAAAGTGGTTTTTTCATATGGGAACACCTAGTTTTGACCCCGGATTCGGAAAGAGCGGGAAATTTTACGTTCAAAAGCTTATTGAGAAAAATTTTTTCAAGGTCAAATCAAGGTCAAACTCCGAAAAGTCCGTTTAAAATCGTTTTTTCCATGAACCACAGGCTAAGCTGGTTCAAATTGATCGTAGGCTTAATAGGGGAACCCACACAGTCAAAACTTACACATCCTAGTAAAAAAAACTCAAACTTTCACATCCTAACCCCATCAACTTCGTGCCCTTACATACTAAACTGTTACACCCCAGTCCCACACAACCATACCCCACATCCCCCAGTCTCACACATCCCTACCCCACGCATGCTAATCCCACACACTCCAAACCCACACATCCTGAACCCTGAAAAATTTTTCTCAAGGGCAAAATGATTTTTTAACGGTAACTTTAAGATCGTTGAAGCTTCTGTTATAAATGTATTAACCTTACTTTTCGCGCTACCCAGAAACAACGACGTGGACGTAATAAGGATTGCTTCCTTTGGGGTGCTTGATTAAAGTGAGTCCCCTTGCCTCTCACTGTTCGGGGTGCTTGATTATAGTGAGTCCCCTTGCCTCTCACTGTTCGGGGTGCTTGATTATAGTGAGTCCCCTTGCCTCTCACTGTTCGGGGTGCTTGATTATAGTGAGTCCCCTTGCCTCTCACTGTTCGGGTGGCTTGATTATAGTGAGTACCCTCGCCTCTCACTAATGTAAATAAATTTTTATTTAACCTCGAAGCAAGTGTTCGAAATGACGACCATTGGTTCAAGACACATAGTCAAACGCCTTTGAAAATGGCGAACGTTGTTCTGCAAAGTTTGTTTCGGAATGTCAGCGCATGCTCGACGAATCCTATCCTACATATCTGCCCTTGTAGTGGGTTGTTGCTCAAAAACAGCATTCTTTAAATACCCCCATAAATAGAAATCTGGTGATGTAAGATCGGGTGAGTAAACAGGCCAGTTAACCGGACCTCCTCGACCAATCCATCTGTTACCATAGTGCTCATTCAAAAAAGCCTTACAATTCGAGCGAAATGTGGTGGTGCGCCGTCCTGCTGGAGTCATATTCTTCGTCGAGTTTCTAAATCAACATCTTCCATCAATCCAGGTAGTTCATCTCTTATTAGCGTCAAATAGGTATGTTGATTTACATTTTCTTAAAAAAAAATAAGGACCAATCAAATATCCATTGATAATCCCGCACCATACCATAATACTCTAGCGTCTTTGATGGTTTACAGTTCTGACCCAATGAGGATTCACATCCGACCAATAATGGCAATTATGCCTATTCAGTTCCCCATCACTTTGAAATTTTGCCTCATCAGAAAAAAGAACAAAGTTAAAAAAGTCTGGATCATTTTCTATCAATCGTAAAGCCCATTGGCAAAACACAATACGCTGTTAGAAATGCTCAAACTGTAGCTCTTGAACCAAAGTAATATGATACGTGTGATATTGAAGCACCTTCATAATTCTTAAAAAAGTATTTCTTGAAATACCAATTTCCCTTTCGACTCGACGAGGGCTAATGTGTGGGTCAAGATGAATGTTGAATCTTTATCAGAAATGTTGTATCTTTATTTTTTAGGAAGTTATGAGTTTTTTTTTTTTAAAAAGAATCTCATTTTTTGACAGCTCATAATTCAAAAAATTATGATCCGACTAAGATAATTGTAGAAACAAAAAAAAATAATTAATAACAAATGCAAATACAAAGTAAAAATTTAAATTAAAGAAAAAAATAGGATATGTGAGTTTGGGGTGTGTGGATTTAGGGTGTGTGAGGTAGGAAAATGTTGGTTAAGGATGCGTG
The DNA here is from genome assembly GCA_949152435.1 of Gastracanthus pulcherrimus. Classification (NCBI taxonomy): domain Eukaryota; kingdom Metazoa; phylum Arthropoda; class Insecta; order Hymenoptera; family Pteromalidae; genus Gastracanthus; species Gastracanthus pulcherrimus. Next base: position 101,747,669 of record OX424573.1, read on the forward strand.
AGTTTAAAGTTTGCGGATCGAATGTTTTTGGTTTTGAGATTTGTGGGGTTAGGATTTGTGAGTTGGAATTTGTGGGTTTCCATTTTAATCTCAAGGTCAAATTGACTTCACTTCGGATTGTTTTTGCCTAGAAATCATAAAAAAATAAACAATTTTAAACGGACTTTTCGGAGTTTGACCTTGATTTGACCTTGAAATGACCTTGAAAAAATTTTTCTCAATATGATTTTGAACGTAAAATTTCCCGCTCTTTCCGAATCCGGGGTCAAAACTAGGTGTTCCCATATGAAAAAACCACTTTGACCTTGAAATAACCTTAAAGGTCAAGTTCAAGGTCAAATGTGTTAGCACCATTGTGTGGCCTCCTTTGTCCCCTACAACTTTTGTCTGAACTATTTTTCCCTATCTGGCTTAGGTTCCGAGAAATCCGGGTGCGGCGATTAAAATGGGTCACCGTGTATATCAATCTTTACCCGTTTCTAATAAAATGTTAGTAAAATTAAATTGACACATCATGATGTTGGTTCCGCCAATTTGTTTTTCGAATTTTTTACCTTTGATTCGTAATTAGCTACCGAAAGAATGCCATATATACCAAGTTTTATATAGTTTTATCAAAATATTAATAAAATTTAGTAAACATGCCATGTTATTGGCTCTACCTTTTCTTTTTTGAAACTTTAACCTTTAATTCGCAATCTGCGACCTCAAAAACCCCTGAACTGAAAAATTTCATGAAAATGAATTGATGAGAAAAGAATGTGTAGAAAGTGAAATTTACGGCACTGCTACCAACGTAAAATTGGTAGCGAAAAAATGTATTTTGCAGATAGCCGTTTTTTCGCCACAATTTGCAGATAGTCGCTTTTCCCGCACAATTGTCAGATAGCCGTTTTTTTCACAAAATTCGCAAATAACCGCTTTTTCCGCAAAATTTTCAGATAGCCGCTTTGTCCGCAAAATTTGCAGATAGCTGTTTTTTCTACAACGATTAGCAGATAGCCGTTTGTTCGTACACACCGACGATACTTATTTTTAAAGCTCAAACTGTTGTAACTTTTTGTAACTTTGCACATTTTTGTAATTCTTGAATTATCAAAAAGTGTCTAAAGGCCCGGAGAAATGTACACGAACACACTCCTCCTCTCTCTGATTGTATAAGTTGTTGAAACAATCAATAGATGGTGTACAACAAGATTCTATCTAGAAACATCAAATCATTTAGGGAAATAAATAGTCATCTATAGAAACTATAAAAAAAAGTATGCTAATAGGGCGGGTGGGTGGGTTTCCATCCAAGTGTCTTAATCAGGGGAGGTGGAGATGTGTCGCGACAATCTTCTGGGCCTTTAGACACTTCGTATTTTATATTAATTAATTGAAAGGCAAATATAAGTTGAGTTACAAAGTTTATATATGGATAATCAAGTAGTCATATGTTAAGGTGGCTCGGTCGCGTAGTCCCGAATTCACGCGTGGTCCCATGGGGAACACAATTTTTTTTTCTAATATCCAACACAATTCCAAATGATTCTGTATTACATGTTATACCAAATGACCTAAATATATGTTATAATATAGTATGTAGATCTATCTAGTTTGCCATGCTAATATAAATAATCGGGGCCATCAAAAAAGCTGGATAACTTTCTACATGGGATGCTAACATTTTGTACATAATTTTAAATCTATAGCTATAAAGAGTTTAAAAAAATGTAAACTCTTTACATGCTTTTTAATTTCAAATAATATTGTAATACTGCATTTAATTTTGACTTTTATGGATTTGTTCCAACAAACAATCTCTTATAATCTGAAATCTCTATAATAAAACTTTTAGAAAAAGTGAGATGTTGTCAAGTATAAGTTTTATTATTCCCCTTTCATAAATTGAAGAAAATATGTTATTATTAAACTTATACATTAAATAGAGTAATATAAAATTAACGTAATTATTTTTCAAAATGATTTATGTAATGTGATGCGATCGATAATCCAATTAATATTTTTTTAAGTAATACCAAATAATTATAAATAAAGTTCAAAATAACTACTGCAAATTATATTGTAAAAAATGTCTACTACTACATATAGCTTAATACGAATGAATCACAAATGAATGCTAAAAATCATTACGGATAATACATTTTTTGTGACTATCAAACTTCAATTTTTATTATAGTCAATATTCGTACGATTAACGTCATTCTAATTTGACTACGAAGTTTAATACGAATTTCCATTATTAAATTTTCCTACTCGATTTATTAGGATCTCCCTTTGCGAAAGCATTCTGCTAAAATAATTAGCAGTGGTTTTTGATGATCATATAGATACATATAAATAAATCTGAATAAAGCATTTTAAACTTTAAAGATAATAATAATATTATTATGCGTATATTTTATACTATGCATGTTTAAGGAAACAGATTTAGAAATAAAAATGCATCACTATACTTGACAGCATATTAATTGATTTTATATAGATATACACCACAATGTTCACCCGTAGCGGCTGTTGGTTACAGGTTAGATATACAGGATACACGTATCTTTACATACGGGTATTTTTAAATGTATATATTTTATTTCAATATGCTTGTGACGAAGTTTTCTGCGTCCGAATAAATAAATATATATATATATATATATATATATATATATATATATATATATATATATATATATATATATATGTGTATAATGTTTTAAAGAATTACGAGGGGTTGATGTACGCTTGAACCCTTCCGAATATATCGCCACCGCCGCGCAGTCAAATATTAATGATTCGGGATAATCACGGTTCGGGAATTGCTTATTCGTTTGATGGGAAAATACGTCACATGTGTTGAGTTGAGTGGCAGAGAAGTGCAGAATTACGGGAGTGCACAAGAAGAATAAGCACAATAAGAAAGATTTTAAAAGCACGAGTAATATTGTAGTACAGCGGCTGCAGTAGAGGAGAGCGCGTGTATGTATATATGTGTATATATCTATATATGTGTGTTGACATGCGCGGATCGGGTACGAGCGAGCGAACGTAGCGTGACTGTTGGTAGTAGAGAACGCGAGAGAAGGAGACAGACCGATAGATAGATAGATAGATATACTGTTTATTCATCAATGACGAAAATTCTTACAATTGCATGTACATGTATAGTTATAATAATTAAAATATCAGTCAGTTTATACATTTGTTATCTCACATTTAACATTCAATTATTGCGTTTCTTATATAAAAAATAACATTATTCGCTGTAACAGTTCGTCAGTTTATAAAATCTAAATATAATGAACTAGTCATAGTCAAATGGCACATCACAGAATGCGCTTCGTCAATACATAAACTAAATATAATAAACATAACAAAATACGATAAAAACAAAAGGAATACATACACACACTTTACGAAAAATTGTACGTAAATCTATCACGTCAAAAAAATAAAAACACACTCATTTATATGACACTCTTACAATTCACGCTAATAAATAAATTCATACTTAACACTTAACACGTAAAATAAATCAAATAAATAAATAAGTTAGATAAATAAATGAATTAAATAAATAAATAAGTTAGATAAATAAATGAATTAAATAAATAAATAAATTTAAATAAATAAATGAATTAAATAAATAAATAATTTAAATAAATAAATAACCTAAATAAATATCAGAGTTAGGTTAGGACTACACAGAAATGAACAAAATAATGTATTAACCAATTTTCGAAAAGTTCACTTCTGTGTATTCCCGTCACCATGTAATTGTTTAAGGTGCCTGCCTAACGCCGTTTTAAATTTAGAAAAAGATGGCAGGCACCTCATACTGTTTGGGAGCGAATTCCAGAGGTGCGCACCTTGAATTCTAAACGAGAATAGGCCCTTATCGACAAAGGGAACGTATACGCCGGTCTGTATCTCAATCCCTTGCAAGTCAAGGTTCTGAAACTGTTTGATGTTGTGATCAGATCCAAAGATAATCGCCTTTGTCTTGCCGACATTGAGGCGCAGGCCAGCTGACGATGCCCAATTCGACACTGCTCGTGCTACAGCCGACATGCGACCGATACCATTACAAAGACCTTCCATGGTCACTTGAGTGTAGGTTTGCAGTATAGATAGATAGATAGATATACGATTTATTTGTCAATTTTGGCAAAAATACATTACATAAAAATTGTTATTTTGTCATTACATTAAGTCTTTGATCACTATCACAGTTCGTCAGTGTATAAATATAAAAATTGTTGCACAAAATTGTCATTATCTAATATCACAGTTTATTTCTATCACAGTTCCATAACAATTTCTGAAGTCTACTCATTCTTGCATACACGTACATCCATCACGTCACAATTTAAAAACAATTACAATTCAGCCGATACATACACTCATCACACACGCAGATATATTTACTCTTTATTAAAATGTACTCTTTATATTTTGTACATTACAACATTTTTCACGACTAAGAATACAGAACACGGGAGAACGGATAAATTAAAACAAAAAAATAAAAAGATACAATTAATAAATAAATAAATAAATAAATAAATAAATAAATAAATAAATAAATAATTAAATAAATAAATAAATAAATAAATAAATAAATAAATAAATAAATAAATAAATAAATAAATAAATAAATAAATAAATAAATAAATAAATAAATAAATAAATAAATAAATAAATAAATAAATAATTAAATAAACAAATAAATAAATAAATAAATAAACAAATAAATAAGTCAATAAATAAATAAATAAATAAACAAATAAATAAGTCAATAAATAAATAAATAACTACCCACGTATGTGAATTCTCCGTCATCATGAAAAAATGTCAACTTACTCACCGTGCAGTTGTCTGAGGTGCCTGCCTAACGCCGTTTTAAATTTACATAAGGACGGCAGATACCTCACACTGCAGGGGAGGGTGTTCCAGAATCGCGAACCTTGGGCACTAAATGAATAGAGACCCTTATCAGTCCGCGAACCCGGAACCGAGAGCTCTTTCACACCGCACCTACTGGAAGTCCTAGCTGTGTTTTTACCAAAGAGAGCCGCAAGGTACGGAGGTTGTCCCATATTTATTGCCCTATACAATAATAACCCCGCAAAGTACGCTCTTCTTTCCTTTACTGTAAGCCAGCCAAGATATTTCCTGTGAGGAGTGATGTGCTCATCCCTTCTAACACCACATATGTATCTCACACATGAATTTTGAAGTCGTTGCAACTTCGTCTCGAGCTCATCAGACACATCAAGGTGAACCACGGAACAATAATCTAAATGTGGCACTACCAGCGCGCATGCAAGCTGCTTTCTCAACGCCTGCGTTGTGCATGAACTAAAAAATCGTAGGCTATAAAGAGCACGATTTACCTTTTTTCCAACTGCATCAACCTGCAGTTTCCACGTGAGTTTAGAGTCCATGACAACACCAAGGTTTGTGACCGAGTCAGAGAAAGGCACATGTACACCTTCCTGAAACTCAATGCCGGGCAAACCAAGATCCTGCAACCGATTGATGTTGTGCTCGGAGCCGAAAATGATCGCTTTTGTTTTGCCGACATTGAGTCGCAGTCCGGATGCTTCGGCCCACTCCGACACTGCCCGCGCAACAGCCGACATGCATCTGATACCCACATAAAGATCTCGCCATGTCACTTGAGTGTAAGTTTGCAAGTCGTCCGCGTATAGCAAGTGCTTAACATCACCACCAGTCAGTACGTCTTGTAAGTCATTGATATAAAGACTGAATAGCAAGGGCCCCAGGACTGAACCCTGTGGCACACCTAGATTGGTGGTTAGCCAATCAGATTCCCCGTTGTTGTCAGTTATGACTTTTTGCCTGCGACCAAAGATGTATGATTTGATCCACAGAAGAACACTCCTGGAAAAACCCATGCGTATCAGCTTACGAAGTAATTTAGATGGTGATATAGTGTCAAACGCCTTACTAAAGTCGAACAGTAGCAGTATAGTCATTAGTTTCTTATTGTCGTTTATCCCAGTTCGTATGTCCTCGGTTAGTTTTAGTAGAGCTGTCTGAGTGCTGTGATGCTGTCTGAAACCGGTTTGCGGAGGATCCAAGATATTTTTGGATCTTAAGAAAGCGGTAATCTGGTTGTGTACTATCTTCTCCAGCACCTTGGAGAGAAAGCTCAATAGTGCTATTGGGCGAAAATCTGATAAAATAGATGGCACTGAAACCTTTTTTAGAGGCACCAAGTGAGCCCCTCTCCAAGCCCCTGGGAAGACACCACCAGACAAAGAGGAGTTGAAGACCCTCGCTATATGATGACTTATATACGGGAGAGCCTTAGCTACAACGCTTTGGGGAATACCGTCCTCACCCCTAGCCTGCGACGAGAAATGAGCAACAGCCAGGACTACGTCCGTCACTGTAACGTCTTTGAAAACAAAGCCGTCGTCACTGGCCGAGTCCAAGATGCTACCCAAATCAACGTCACCTTCACTCTGGGAGACCGATACCCCCGCAAAGTGCGAGTTCAGCTCACCCGGCGAGAAGCCATGCAACCCCCCTCCCCGTGCCCTTGGCAGGAGCCCTAAGCCCTTTAGTTCTTCCCAAATATCCTTCTTATTTTCTAGGGCTTCAAAAATCTTATTCTGCATGTAAGTCTCCCGCGCGATTTTCATGCGTTGTTCTGCTTCGACCGCGAGAGACCGGTACTCCTGCCAAAGATTACCGTTTTTTGTGCGCTGTAGTCGTCTGCGTACGGCGTCACGTTTTTTTATTATGTGAGCCAGATCTGCGTCAATCCATGGAGGATTAGCTTTATTTTTTGGTGTAAATTGCTTCAGTGGAGCGAGTTCATCTATTGCCCCATGAGATTGGCGCTGAGCTGTCCCAATAAATCGTCCATGTCGTTGTTGTCCAAGCAATCAAACGCCGCCCAGTCACATTTACTCAGGTAAGATAGAAGATCTTCCTGTTCTATTGTTTTAAAATCTCTGTAACTAAAAGTATCGGTGATGGGGCTATTGTTTAATTTAAAATCTATTTCAACATCTATATTTGTGTGATTGCTGGCAAAGGGCGCCGCCTGATTGCTGGCATTCAGCACCACGTCGTTGTCATCTGTCATAACGACATCAATCAATGTGTGAGACCCCTCGAGGTGATGAGTCGCAACATGCTCTATTATTTTTAGATTTAAATCGTTGGCTAATCGCCTAACGAATCTTGCATCAGCCGACGTCTTCAACAGGTTCGCATTCAGATCACCCATCAAGATTTTATGGCTATAGTCCTGCGTGTATGTAGCTAGCATATCAATTAGGTCTGAATTTTGCAGGAATGGTACATGCGGTGGCCTATAAATCAGAGCAACGAATACGGGGGGAAGGTCGCCCTGTTGCACACTACACATAATATATTCAGAAATGTTCGGAGTACCATCCTGGGTACTACGTGAGCGGCTTAGTATGGTTGTCTTAAAGCTATTGTGTACATACAGGACTAAGCCACCCCCAAATTTATTCCTATCTAATCTTAAAATTGAATAGCCCTTGATCTGAATGCGATTTTCGTCAATGTTTTGAGCAAGGTGCGTCTCAGCAATTCCAAAAAGGTGGTAGGAGGGACCAGATAGAAGGTGTTGACGGAGTGTACCAATATGACAATCTAGAGAGGTCACATTGATAAATCCTGCTCTCAGTCCCCTACAGTGCACCCCCCCCCAGCAGTGTCCAACGATAGTCATTCATTTGCGACAGCCTCCGTTTGATTATTTGTTTGAATGTCCAACTTATCTATGTCATTTATATTTGCTTTTCCTGTTTTTTTATGTGAATCTAATGCAATTTGTGGAGTTTCATACGCGGCTAAAATTATAGTATATGTTCTACACCATCTAAGTCTAGTGCGTCTTGTAAGTCGTTTATGTAAAGGCTGAAACGCAAGGATCCCAGGACTGAGCCCAGTGGAACGCCAAGATTAGTGGTTAGCCAACCTGAATCCCCGTTTGTGTTTGTGACTACTTTCTGTCGTCTCCCCATAATATATGACTTAAGCCACAGGAGAACACTCCTGGAGAATCCCATGCGCATCAGCTTACGCAGCAGTTTAGTGTGTGAGATGGTGTCGAATGCTTTGCTAAAATCAAACATTAACAAAATAGTCAATAGTTTTTTGTTGTTGTTAATGCCTGATCTTATGTCTTCCGTCAGTTTTAGTAGTGCTGTCTGTGTACTGTGATTCTGTCGAAAACTAGTCTGCATCGGGTCCAAATTATTATTTTCTCGTAAAAAGTCAGTTATTTGGTCGTGTGCTATTTTTTCCAGGAGCTTGGAAAGGACACTCAGTAGAGCAATTGGTTGAAAATCTGACACCGTAGATGGGACAGGCTTCTTCTTCAAAGGCACCAATTGAGCTCTCTTCCAAGTTCCCGGAAAAATGCTACTGGACAGAGAGGAGTTAAAGATTTTAACGATATGATCTCCCACAAACGGAAGAGCCTTAGCCACTATATTTTGGGGGATGCCGTCTTCTCCTCTGGCCTGCGACGAGAAATGGGCAACAGCCAGGACCACGTCCGAGAAGCTGACTTCTCGGAAAACAAAGCCGTCATCACTGGTAGTGGTTAAGACGTTGTCAAGTTCTTCATCACTTTCACTTTGTGAGATCGACACCCCTGCAAAGTGGGCATTGAGCTCTTCCGGCGAGAAACCATGAAGCTCCTCTTTTGTCTTTGGCAGAAGGCCCAGAGCCTTGAGCTCTTTCCAGATGTATTTCTTATTGTCAATAGCTTCAAAAATTCTATTTTGCATAAATCTTGCTCTTATTTTCTTCGTTCGTTTTTTGTATATATGTGTCAGTTCAGCATCAACCCATGGTAGATTCATTTTCTTTTTCGGTGTAAATTCTTTTAACGGCGCAATTTATCTATCACAGCCATGAGGTTGACACTGAGGCACTCTAATTGACGGTCTACACCCGCCACGAGACCATCAATCGGCGACCAATCGCAGTCAGCTAGGTGAGACAGGAGGTCGTCTTGCTGGATTGATTTAAAATCCCTGTAGCTGAAAGATTCAGCCACAAGGGAAGCAGCAGTTTCGACCACAATCTCGACCTCTATGATGTTATGATGACTGGGAAAAGGCGCCGGCCGATTGTCGCTGCTCAGTACAACGTCATTGTTATCTGTTAAGATCACATCAATCCATGTGTGAGAATCTGTGAGATAATGAGTCGCACCATGATCAACTATTTGAAGGTTGAGATCATCAGCCAACCGCCTGACAAATCTTGCATCGGCTGACGTTCCGAGTAGGTTCGCATTCAGATCTCCCATAATAATTTTATGACTAAAGTCTTGCGTATGTGTTGTTAGTTTGTCTGTTAAGTCGGAACCCTGTAAAAACGGTACGCGTGGTGGTCTGTATACCAAAGCAACAAAGACGGGGAAAGGCTGCCCTGCTGAACAATGCACATTAAGTATTCAGGTATAAATGGCCTGCCCTCTCGTGTGGTTGGAGAGCTGCAGATTCAATTGGCCTTAAAAGAGTTATGAATTTACAGGACCAGCCCGCCCCCTAGTTTGTTGCTATCAAGTCTAATTAGTAAATAGTCGTCAATCTGAATGCGATCACTCCCAACAGCAGGGTCAAGGTGCGACTCAGCAACTCCAAAGAGATGGTAGGCAGGTCCAGCTGAAAGGTGTTGTTTAATCATGCCAATGTGCCCCACAACATTTACAAAACCTGCTCTCAGTCCCCAACAGCAAACCCGCCCAGCAGTATCTGCAGATAGTCAACTTTTTGCGATAGTTTCTTTTTGACCTGTTGACGGAAAAACAGTCTTGTCAATTACGCTCAGTTTTTCAACATTTTTTGTTGTCTTATCTATGGTTGGTGATGGTTGATCAGTAGCATATGATGCCACTATTGTTTGAACATCTGCCGCGGACGAAAATTCATGAGAGACGTCCCCATCACGCCTCTTTACGGGGAAACGGCCCCATCTCTGCCAAACGTATTTAAAATTGAGTCTCATCGCAAGGGCCTTGAGACTTTTATATTTAATAAAAGAGTCCTTTGTTAATAATTCATTTATAAAAATTTTCCCATCAAAAATCCCATCCCTTGTGTCCTGGTCAAGAGCTGCAGTGTCGACGTCGCTAGCATGAATGCCAATGATTAGTTTTTTGGCTCGCATAATTTCTGTCGCCTAACGCACTGCTGGAAAGGGTAACAACCCATGGTGACCGTCTGCGTTCGCTATTTACATCTGCTGATGCCACAGCTGTCGGTTCCTCTGACCGAAGCAGGCGTGTGCTTATTATTTCTGATTTCTGTGTTGATGGGAGGACACAGCACAGTATTGCGTGTGCAACGTCTACACGCTTGGAGACATCACCGTCAAATATGTTGGAAATTATTTACTCCGTGTTACCGTTTTTACTGTTTTTACTGTGCATTGTTCCTCCATCAACCGTTTTCACCCGCGTGCTTCGTGCAGGTGATGCTGCAGCACCGTCATTGTTAATATTATTATTATTTATTTGACTAGATAATTTTTTGTTATTTAAAACTATGTTGAAGCCATCATTATTGTTGTTACAATTGTCATTTGTATCGCCTATATTGATATAGTTGTTAATTAAATTACTATTGGTAATTTACGCATTATTATTTTTACATTTGTTTGTACTAGTCTGAGAAACGGTAGTGATTTGTGTACTGGGGAGCACTGCAATTCGTTGGTTTTCAATTTTGTTTAGTATAAGTTGGTTATTTTTTTTATATTTTCTACGTTACTCTCGATTTTATTAATAGTAGTTGTATATGTAGTGGTAAAGTTTCCTTTTGTTATTATTTTTTCTATATTCTTTATTATTTCTTTATTGTCACTTTCAACTCAATTAATTTTGTTAGTTAAATTTTGCAAATCAGTTTCAGAAGTATTTATTATAAAATTATCAATTTTAGTTCGTGACTCAAGGTTAATCTGCTCTAAATTATTTATTTTTTCTAGTAACGTATTGTAATTTATCTCAATTTTGTTCAACAAATTGTTTGTGTAGACGTTACTGTCATGTAATATTTTATTATTGATTTTTAAATTGTTTATTTCTTGGCAAAGCACTTGCTTTTCTTTTTTCATCTCCTCCAGCTGGAAGTGTTGTTTCGACAGTTTTTTCTCAATTTTTTGCAGCTTGGATTCAATTGAAAGTGCTAAAGTATGTACTGCTGGTAACGCATTTAGCGTATTAACAATTGCTTCCAATCTGCCTTCAATAGAGGTGCAATGTCTAGCAAGTGCATTGTCAATGTTTTTTTAAATTGAATTTGCGTACTCCATCAGGCAGGAGACCGTTGTTCCCATTTTTAAAGCAGTGCTGTCTAACATTCGAATGACAGACGCATTCACGTCATTAACGCTGCTGTTGTTTCTACAAGTGAAAGACTGCGATGTATCATTTGCACGGTTTGATTCTGTACTCTTGGCCGTGACATCGCTCGGGGATTCCCCGCTGCGCTCAGCTCCCATGGTAGAAGTAGGCGGGCTTAGTGACGTTACAAGAGACTGCGCGGACAACCGGAGTGGGCTGCTGGTGGGGGCGGGGCCTAGCCTCGGCAACGGAAAGAGTGAGGAGTTGGTGGGCGCGGCCTTGCTCGCCTGATTGGCACGCGCAGCTATTACAGGCTTTTTATTGGCCGGAGTGGACGCGGCTAGTTCTTTCTCTTTCCCACTCATGTTGTTAGCATTCGTGTTCATCGCGCGCGAGACTGCCGACTCGAACAACGACCTCTTCAATTCGATGCATGCCTGGCACGCTACAGCTTTGGTTTGAAGCTGTAGCGCACTTCGTTGCACGCGGGTAAGTACTGCAAGAGGCTTGCACGCCGGATGACAGGTTATATTACATATGTAGCACTTACGTAGTGAGTTGCTGATCCTAGGAACCTCCCCGCAGATGGTGCAGCTGTCGACCATGATGTTGGTGGCGACAAAGATGAGTCGTGGAAGGTAATGGTGTTGTGGCTAGGATGCAGCAGGTGTCGCCTCAATAGTCTCGTAGTTGCAGTTTGAGTCGGCAGGTGGCGCCTTGGTAGTATAGGCGCTGCGTGCAGTGTATCCAGATAGAGGTGGCACCTCTGAGTTAATTATGCTTCATGCTTGGCTCCTGCCGCTCTGACGTTTTAAAAGCCGTGCAGATTGACCAGTGGAAGTTGTGATTTATTATCACAGCGATAGCTTGTATTCAACACTATGCAGGCACTAGAACAGACCGGCTCACAGACACAGGAGGCGGCATAGTGGGGCGTAAATGCAGGAGACAAAACACGAGCAGGTACACCTAGCAAACGCGCGACGAACCAGGGAGAGAGAGAGAGAGAGAGAGAGAGAGAGAGAGAGAGAGAGAGAGAGAGAGAGAGGAATGTACTCGCTGAGGAGGCGCAGACATCGAGCAGGGATAGAATAGAATACGGTAGAGAGCAAATGTAGCGGTAAGCGGCAAATCGAAAGGCGCGCATCCACTGTAGTTACACACTCTGGTAGAGAAGTTTTGAATCTCGCGGGCGAGTTCGAAACGAAATCGCGAGAGGTCGAAACGAGACACGGAAGAGTAAGCTGAGTAAAGAGAGCGTTGTGGTGCAGGTTTTGGCGGTGAAAACTTCCAGCCGGCATTCGTGTCCTGATCGTCGTGCAGCACACGCACTAAAAGAAGTATCGTGAGTTTTCTTTGGGGTTTCTTTGTAAATTTTCCTTTGCGATTCTTTTCTTCTGATTATAGGGTATAAGGTAAGATCGTAGTAAGGATGAATTAGAGTTATAGTGTGTCGTGAAATATAATTGGGAGTAGTAAGAAGAGAGAGGGAGAGAAAAAGTCGAGAGATTTTAAGAGGATTGCGAGTAAGTTTGTATAATTTCAAAACGTAAAAGGACGGGTTCGTAGAGCGATAGTGATTGTATTGCGAAGTATAAAAAGTAGGGGTTATTTGCGGAATATTTTCGGGGTACGCGTTTGAGTAGAATCTCCGCGTCGTTTTCCAGAATTTGCCTGAAAGTATCGTGCCGGCGACGTAAAAACTGGTTGGGATATTCGCGTTGAGAAGATTCTCCGTGGAAGGCGAGAATACGTGCGCAGCTGGGTTTTGTTTCGGGAATATTCCGATGCGCACGTTAGAGAAAATTCTCCGCATCAGTTCTGGGAAATTCTGTATAGGTTTGAGTGAATATAAGTGACGGCAACGCATGTAAATTGTGAGGTTTTCGTGTTGTTGGGTCTTCTTTGTAGATCGGCACATTGCATGAGTTGCCGCCTTTATTCGTTCTGAAAGATAGAAGTGTGTGAGTGAGTATATCATATGTGTAGGCAAAATTAGTCTGTTAGTAGAGAGCGTGTGGAAAGAATTTGGTGGATGTGTACAAAATATTATGAGTGGGAGAGGGAAAGTCCGGTGGGAAAACGTGGAAAAATCGCGTGTGTAAAAATAAAAAAAGCGTGCGTGATGTAGATAATTCTGAGAAGTGAGTCGAGCGTGTCGGGAGGAAGAGAGAGAGAGTGAGGGAAAGGGGGGAGAGAGAGATAGAGAAAGAGAGAGAGAGAGAGCGTGGGTATAATAACTTCTCCGGGCACTGCGGATGGTGAGTTTCGGTGTGCGAGTGAGTGAGCGGAAGAGGTATAGAACATTCCGTCTATAGACTCTGCGTGCGCCGCGCTGTAAGCGAGCCGTATATATGAGCGGAACGAAGCCTGTCGACATTGCCGGGAGCGTTGTGGTAGCAGAGTGTGTGAGTGAGTTAGATAGAGAAGGAGAGGTAGTGGATATCAGTGAGATGAAGAGCTCTATGATATCGAAGGTGTATGTAGCATTAGTTGTAAATGAATGTAAGAATGTATAGATAGAGTAGTGGAGTTAGAGTAATATAATGAGAAGTAAAATAACTGGTTGATCGAGATATTAATTACATTGTTCAGTATAATTAAACTCATTGTATAAAATTTGTTATAATATAGGCTCATGTGAGCAAGTTGAAAATTAAGATTGGTGTTTAATTATTTTCTCCTTATAAAGCATTTATAATATAATATATAATAATATAAATAATATTTATTTATTCAACTTATTATATAGAAGAGATTGAATTAGAATTTGATATAAATAATAGAGTGTCAGGTAGCAGTTTCAGTTAAATAAATACTTTTATTTTCCCGATTGAAGTGTTAATAAATCTTAATAAATTAGTTTGTGTAGAGGTTCGGGAAGTGAGAGAAAATATTATTTATTCATCCTACAAAATACCTTTTCGCATGCTAAAGGATCGACTTATTAATGTTTTATTTTAATAAACATAGCTTATATAACTCAATTACGTAGATTTTGAAATTCGCATGCTGTATTATGTATATATATATACATAATATATATATATATATATATATATATATATATATATATATATATATATATATATATATATATATATATATATATATATATATATATATATATATATATATATATATATATATATATATATATATATATATATATATATATATATATATATATATATATATATAATCGCTCGCGAGACTTGTCGGAAGATGCCCATTTATAGAGCCTCCGACCAATCATACCCGGAAAATTATGTCTTTCATCTTTGTCCTGCTCGTCTGGGTGGTACTGCTGATGGAAGGATTCTTTTTGTACATGTAGTGTGTGTTAGCGTATTTCAGTGTCATGCTTGATTGTGTTTTTTTTTCTCTGCGTTTGCACTTGTAGAGTGTTGAGTGGGTGTTTCACGACCAGCCACCACTATTAACTGGCCGAGCGCGTTCGATTACCATTTAGTCACCTTCTGATTGCCAGGGGAACCGGCAAATCATCCAACTACAAGCCCCGCCGGGAGGACCGCTGCGCTTCCTCATGCCAGGAAGGTCATGCAGCGGCCCATTATCATTGTCATTGTCATTGTCATTGTCATTGTCATTGTCAATGTCATTGTCATTGTCATTGTCATTGTCATTGTCATTGTCATTGTCATTGTCATTGTCATTGTCATTGTCATTGTCATTGTCATTGTCATTGTCATTGTCATTGTCATTGTCATTGTCATTGTCATTGTCATTGTCATTGTCATTATCATTATTATTATCATTATTCGGAGGCTGAGACCCCTGCTACCCGACGCGTCCCCAGGTGGCGGATAGGCAGATGGCCAGCTTATGAGAAGCTGGCTGATTGTGAAATGAGCACTATGAAGTGAGAATTAATCAATCGTGAACCAAAACCTCTGTCAATTAATAGAGGTAAATGGCTGAGTAACATCCTCTCCCACCGAATACATATATCCACAAACATAAGACACATGCATGAAACGGTACTGCGCTAACACACACTACCCTTACAAATACGGGCTCTTCGATCGATTAGGTTACCCAGACGAGCAGGGCAAAGATGAACGACACAATTTTGTGAATGATTGGTCGGAGGCTTTATAAACGGGTATCGTCCGACAAGTCACGCGAGCGAATTGACTCGAATGATACTTCTTTTGCCCAGTGGCTCTATAAACGAGTTTCGACTGGGGGGAACAGAGGACGACTTCTTCCCGAGGGTCACATAAACGAGCTTTTCTCTGGAAGATATCGGCCATTAGCTGCAGAAGTCAATTGAAGCGCCGATAAGCTTTGGTGGGCTTTACCGATCGGGGAGCTCCACACCTATTATACAAACATATACAAGAAATACACCCATACAGTTGACGATGTATGAATGGGCTGCGGCCGGCGGTTGGTGGATATTCCCGTCAGACTAATCAAGGGAGGAGTAGTAGCCTCCTGACTGGGGAGGTGCGAGATGTCAGTACCTTACCTCTGCGGTGGAGCGGCGCTTTCTACCCAGTGTCGAGCAACCGCATGTTCAAAGTGGGAGAACCGCTCTGGCATCGTTGAATGGAGCCTAGGACGGGGTTGATACCAGTATGGTCTGAGCGTAGGCATAAAGGATTATCTGGTCAATATTTCCTTATACCCGAAGGTGCGTAGGGTAAATCGCACAACGTCTAGCCTGAGGTTTGGGTCAGGTGTTGGATCGGTACCGGCATCGCCCACTCGATAGGGATGACGTAAATCGTTTTGCTTCAATATGGCTCGGGCCTATCCCGTAACCTTTTTTAGTAGAGTCACTGATGACGATAGGACTGACCTCCCAACAAGCCGCTTCTCGGTTTCGGCATCCATAACTAGGGAATCATCAGGCGGAGATAGTAGCCCCACCGCGGTGGGGCTCCCATAATGGGTGAACCATCTTAATCCACTTTTTATTACAGAATGTCAAATCCAACACCAAGACCAAAAATTGTAGAAGAAGAGGAGAAGAGCTCGGAGAAGACCCTTCCGCATACACCATTATGCAGAGCATTTTCCAAAGGAGCATGTGGGGATGAGTTAACCTCATATTCCGAAATGGAAACTTCTGATGCGGAAGACAGAAGAGAAGCGGCTGGGGCATGGGCGAAGTCAACTGAGTTCTCCATCCAGTTGCAAAACGTATACTCCTCGGCTCTAGGTTGCACCGAGGAAAATTCTACCCGCACTATGATCAAACTTGCAGATGATAGCATGGGAATGATTATAAAGAAGATGACAGTCCTCGTCAAGTTCATGAGAGATGCTGCTGTATCACAGCCGAACATGAAAACAGATGTGAAGTTGAATCTGCCAGTGCTACACGAGATGCTGGACGAATTGGACGAACACCATCGAATTCACACAGCAGCTCGACAGAAGTTATTGGATCTGACAGAAGTCGGGCCATCGAAGCCGGCAACTGTTAACCCGGCCTATGCAGCGGTGGATACGAGGGGCACTCCGGGTGGTAAAAAGCGTGCCACCAACATCCCGCCCTCTCGTCAGGATAAGCAAGAGAAAAATAAAAAATTAGGCGGAAAAGAGTGGACTACCGTCAACAGAAATGATACAAAGGGTAAGAGCAAGGCGGGAGCAATGGGGTCCACAGGTACAAAAAATACCGAGAAAACAGCAACAGAAACCGCCGGTCAACAGCAGTCACAGCAGCAACAACAACTGCAGCAGCTACTACAACAACAGCAGCAGCCACAACAACTGCAGCAGCTACTACAACAACAGCAGCAGCCACAACAACAGCAGCAAGATCACCGAAGACCGAAGAATACTCTCCGGACAAAACCGGATGCGATTCTACTCAAGCCTGCCACGGGCAAGATGTACGCGGATGTCTCAGAAACAATACGCGACTCTATCAAGCTGGAAGACAGCGGAGTGGAAATAAAGTCCGTCGGGCGCACAAGGGGAGGTCAGATTCTCCTAGAGCTGAAAAAGAGCACAGCTGATACGAGAACAGCTTTTTCCAAGGCCCTCGAAGTGGTAGTGGGAGGCAATGGCACTGCCAGGGAGCTGGTCCCTATAGTAACGCTGGAGATCAGAGATCTTGATAAGTACACCTCTCCAGATGAGGTCGAGGAGGCCCTAAAAAGAGAACTGCAAGACTATGGCGGATTCCTGCAGGTTTCGGTGACCAAACCTAGCAACCAGGGTCAGCATTTAGCTACAGTGATGCTGGAGGAATCACCCACCGTCACGCTCATGAAGGAGGTTCGGATCAGGATTGGCTGGGTCAGCTGCAGCATCCGCAGAAGGACGATGATGCCCAAATGTCTCAAGTGCCTAGACTACGAACATCACAGCCATGCTTGCTAAGGGCCTGGCATTTTTGGGTTTAATCTAGGCCTGCCCATTAAAGATCAAGAAAATAAGTTTTGTTCAGAAAGAATTGTCAGTGCTTACTTTGAAAAATAGAGTTCTCCCTCATTGGTACAGTAAGTCTCCACATAGTTTCAACGTGCTACCTGCTTTAAGTCCGACGAATACATTTCCAATAATCATTATGATATACGCTAGATTGAAGGTGACATCGGTATAGATCAATTGCGTTTCAATCTATATTTTCTATCAAAAGTAGCTATAAGATTATACACACGTCGGCATGATAAAGCAAGAAAGAAATTGTGAATGACGAAGAAATGTATGGACCTTCTTTTAATGAACTTAGAGAGAAATATCAAAATGTATTTTCCTGAATACATCACAGTGTACAAGATAAGAATAAAACTGTTGTTTGTGCTCTTAATCAGGTATACTTATTACAAAAGTAGATGCATACATTACCAGCTGATTATACAAGAACAGAGCCTCGAGAGCACCTTTAAAAGTTGAGCAATGCCCTTTATTCAAAGTTACATCTTCGCAGATGCACAACTACATACAAAATTTTAAGAGAGAATCAGCAGGCAGAAGAGGAGGGTCAGGGCGAGATTGACGGTTGAAAATAAAAAATGAATACGCGACAGTTATAGAGAACGATTGCACTACTACCAGCTAAAACAGTCGCTGTGTATGTAGCAGATCGAATTCCAAAAGTGATGGAACATTCAACAGCTGTCATAGCCAACATTGATGATCATAAGATAAAATATACACATTGGATAGCTATTTACATAAACAAAAATAGCTATGGAACATATTTCGACAGCTACGGATTCAATCTCAGCACACCATCTTATTCGACTCAAACGAAACTGTTCGTGATATCAGTGGAACAGAGAAAAATTGCAAAACATCGACTCGCAAGTGTGTAACCAATATTTTCTTATGTTCCTTTACCCTATGTGTAGTTTTCCTGATTTACATGCGGTTTGCAGTAAGTTTTTATGAAATTCACAAAAAAACGACATCTTAGCTGTAAAGTTTTATACTAAACTTTTAAGCAATGAAACTAGACAACGTCGCCAACAACAACATGTAAAAACATTTGATACTGACCATTCATTTGGTTCAGAATTTCGTAATTAAATATGTACTTCGAGACTATGTTCAAATTATTATAAATATATACTTTATGTAATTTGTCAAATGTTATGCATTAATAGTATCAGTTTAAATAAATAAATTCTACTGTCGTATATCAGAAAAAAAATTTCATTTCTTTTCCTGCACATCTCATATAGTCCGCATAACTTTACAATCATTTTTCTAAAAATACATATAATATATCATATTTCTACTTTTTATCATACACAGGATGTACATGTAATAGTATTCAATAAAAATTATCTAAAAGAGTTCGACAAAACACTTTATTTCTTGGTAATCTCATAAATATAATTTGAACATGTACTGTTGGAAATATAATATTTCCTTTGTATTTCATCTCTTTCATAGTGGAATCACGAAAAAGGATACTCGTCAAAGCATAAAGTTATTTTTTCTTTCATATCATTTCTTAGAATACACGACGAAGAATGTTTAACCGTTAGTTTCGATCACCACACTCTGGTTTATACCATGAAATTTTAATGGAGAGGCTGGTTTTGTCAACGCGTTTATAAAATCGAGCATTTGAACTCAGCTCAGTCGCTAGTTTGCGAATTTATCGCTCGTTTCTAGTGCTACTTCATAGAGTTCATAGTGCAGTCTATATTAACCAATCATGGCTCAATTAAGCGAATGTTATAAAGCTCATAAGCAAGTCTAACTCGAACCATATATTCATTGGCTTGGAGTACGATCATGGCTCTTATCATGCAATTTTAAAGCTGTCAATATCAACATCTAATTTCAAACTTGTCAAATTTGATAATAAAACTTGGACCCTATTTAAGAATTACTTCGATCTCATCAATGCGTATTTTCAAGACACTTACAGATTTCAAACAGAATACGGACACCCATCGAACATGTACTTAGACGGTTATGATCTGATGTTTACGAGTTCTTACAATACGAAAGCCATATAGATCGAGAAAAAGCCTGCTCTTGGACCTTTCTTTAATCCTGTAGAAGAAGAAGAAACATTAGCTGCTGAAGGTGATCTTCAATCATCTAAAGAGAAGCAGAAGCTGAAAATCATTCTCGCTACCGGTTATCTGCATGCAGAAAGTTACGTTTGACGGGGTCAAACCTCTCTTACCATACATTGATGCACGTCTTGCTGAACTGGAAAGCTGCGTCGATAAGGTAAAACCATTATTGCTTTCATCAAGGAGTATCTGGAAGAGTGTATTAAAAAAGATGGTTCCCTTGAACATGCAAAATAAACTATGATTAAGATCTATGAAGCGTTTTATCAATACTATACTTTGTATAATGATAATATAAAAATTGTTGTTAATGACAAATTTATGGACGATAGTGATGTTAGTATATCGATTTTAAACATGTTAGTTTTAGAAATTGCTGCTTATCAACTACCAAATATTATTCTTAAATATCATATTCTTTCTTACAACGATTTGTACACATATTTCTTTAAATTACAATAAATTAGAAATAATTGAAATGTTGTGTTTTTATTGACTATTCTTACCTATCACCCCGCCCCCCTCACTATCATCTTCTGAACTCGACATTCAAAAAATCTAAAATCACTATATAATATAAGCAGAGAAATTCAGATCTCATTATTCTTCTCATATTCCTCGACGAGAGAACTAATAACATGGCATTTTATTATGTCAATCTCTTTAATTACTGTATTTAATAAATTCCATTCCAAGGTTTGGCTCGGCACTTTACCGCATTTTATTCTTAATTATGGGCGCCAGGTAAAGCGCGGCCAGCTAGCATACGCTCTGTTCACATTACATATTTGCTCACTTACACATTCTCGTCGTTCGTCGCGCGTCTGCTAGGTACACCTGCTCGTGTTTTGGCACCTGCATTTACACCGCACTCTGCTGCCTCCTGCGTCTGTGAGCCGGTCTGTTGTGGTGCCTGCACAGTGGAACATTCTAACTATAGCTGTGATAATAAATCACAGCTTCCACTGGTCCATCGGCACTTCTTTCAACATCCAAGCAACAACACCCAGCCAGGTGTTTTTTGAGGTTAAGTGAGGTGAATACGGCAGAGTGGCGGGAGCCAAACACGAAGCATAAATAACTCAGAGGTACCACTTCATTCTGGACACACAGCACGCAGCGCCATACTATCAAGGCGCCATCTGCCGACTCGAACTGCAACTATGTGACTACCGAGGCGACACCTGCTGCATCCTAGACACACCATCAATACCTTCCACGACTCTGATTTGTCGCCACTAACATTATGGTCGACAACTGCTCCATCTGCGGGGAGGTTCCTAGGAGCAGCAACTCTCTAAGTAAATGTTGCATATGCAATATAACATATCATCCGGCGTGCAAGCCCTTGCAGTGCTTACCTGCGTACAAAGAAGTGCACTACAGCTACAAACCAAAGCGGTAGCGTGCCAGGCATGCATCGACTCGAAGAGGTCGATGTTCGAGTCGGCAGTCACGCGCGCGACGAACGCTAACATCAACATGAGTGGGAAAGAGAAAGAGCTAGCCGCGTCCACTCCGGCCAATAAAAAGCCTGCAACAGCTGCGCGCACCAATCAGGCGAGCAAGGCCGCGCCCACCAACTCCTCACGTTCTCCGTTTCAGGGGCTAGGCCCCGCCCCCACCAGCAGCCTACTCCGGTTGACCGCGCAGTCTCCTGTGACGTCACTAGGCCTGCCCATTTCCAGCACGGGAGCAGAGCACAGCGGGGAATCCCCTAGTGACGTCACGGCCAAGAGTACGGATTCAAACCGAGCTAATAATACTTCGCAGTCCTCCTTCTCCAAAAATAACAGTAGCATTAATGACATAAATGCGTCCGTCATTCGTATGCTAGACAGCACCGCGTTAAAAAAGGGAACAACGGTCTCCTACCTGGTGGAGTACACGAATTCAACTTCAAGAAACATTGACAATGCACTTGCTAGACATTGCACCTCTATTGAAGGCAGATTGGAGGCAATTGTAAATAGGCTAAATACGTTACCAGCAGTACATACTTTGGCACTTTCAATTGAATCCAATCTGCAAAAAATTGAGGAAAAACTATCGAAACAACACTCTCAGCTGGAGGAGATGAAAAAGGAGAAGCAAGTGCTTTGTCAAGAAATAGATAACCTAAAAATCAAAAATAAAATATTACACGATAGTAACGTCGACACGAACAATTTGTTGACCAATACAGATGTAAATTATAATATGTTGATTGAAAAAATTGATAATCTAGAGCAGACTAATCTTGAGTCACAGACTAAAATTGATAATTTTATATTAAACACTTTTGAAAACGATTTCCAAAACTTAACTAATAAAATCAATAGAGTTGAAAGTGCCAACAAGGAAATAATAACGAAAATAGAAAAAATAATAACAAAAGAAGACTTTACCTCTGCATATAGTACTAATATCGACAAAATTGAAAGAAATGTAGAAAACATCCAAAAAGATAACCAACTTATATTAAATAAAATTGAATGCCAACAAATCGCAGTGCTCCCCAGTACACAAAACAATACCGTTTCAAGTTGTAAATAGTAGAAAAAAAACATCTAGTCGTTTGAATAAGTACAATATCGACAATGATGATGCTGCAGCATCACCTGCACGAAGCACGCGGGTGCAAACGATTGATGGGGGGACAATGCACAGTAAAAACATTAAAAGCGGTAATACAGAGCTCATTATTTCAAACATTTTCGACGGTGATGTCTCTAAGCGTGTTGACGTTGCACACGCGATACTGTGCCGTGTCCTTCCATCATCACGAAAAATAGATATAATAGGCACACGCCTGCTTCGGTCAGAGAAACCGACAGATGCGGCATCAGCAGATACAAATAGCGAACGCAGACGGTCATCATGGGTTGTTACCCTTTCCAGCAGTGCGTTAGGCGAGAAAATAATGAGAGCCAAAAAGCTTATCACTGGCTTTCATGCTAGAGATGTCGACATTGCAGCTCTTGACCAGGACACAAGGGATGGGATTATAAATGGGAAAATTTTTATAACTGAATTATTAACAAAAGAATGTTTTATTAAATATAGAAGTCTCAAGGCCCTTGCGATGAGACTTAATTTACATATGTTTGGCATAGAGGAGGCCGTTTCCTGGTGAAGAAGCGCGATGGCGACGTCTCTCATGAATTTTCATCTGCGGCTGATTTACAAACAATAGTGGCATCATATGCCATTAATCAACCATCACAAACTGTAAATAATATAACAAAAAATGTTGATAAAGAAATCGTAATTGATAAAAATGTTATTCCGGCAACTGCTGCAAAAAATTGACTATCCGCAGACACTGATGGGGGGGTTCACTGTAAGGGACTGAGGGCAGGTTTTGTTAATGTTACCTCACTGATGGGGCACATTGGCATGATTAAACAACACCTTTCAGCTCGTCCTGCCTACCATCTCTTTGGGGTTGCTGAGTCGCACCTTGACCCTGATGTTGGGAGTGATCTCATTCAGAACGACGACTACTCACTACTTAGACTTGATCGCAACAAACTAGGGGGCGGGCTGGTCCTGTACATTCATAACACTTTCAAGGCCAATTTAATATGCAGCTCTCCAACAACACAGGAGGGCAGGCCATTTATACCTGAATATTTAATGTGCAGTGTTCAACAGGGCAGCCTTCCCCCGTCTTTGTTGCTTTAAAATACAGACCACCACACGTACTGTTTTTACAGGGCTATGATTTAACGGACAAACTAACGATACATACCCAAGACTTTAGTCACAAAATTATTATGGGACATCTGAATGCGAACCTACTCGGAACGTCAGCCGATGCAAAATTTGTTAGGCGGTTGACTGATGATCTTAACCTTCAAATAATTGATCATGGTGCGACTCATCATCTCACGGATTCTCACACGTGGATTGATGTGATCTTGACAGATAATAATGACGTTGTACTGAGCAGGGACAATCGGCCGGCGCCTTTTCCCAGTCATCATAACATCATTGAGGTCGAGATTGGGGTCGAAACTGCTGCATCCCCTGTGGCTGAATCTTTCAGCTACAGGGAATTTATATCGATCCAGGAAGACGACCTCCTGTCTCACCTAGCTGACTGTGATTGGTAGCAGATCGATGGCCCCGCAGCGGGTGTTGACAGTCAATTAGAGTGCCTCAGTGTCAACCTCATGGCTGTGATAGATAAAATTGCACCGTTAAAAGAATTCACGCCAAAAAAGAAAACGAATCCACCATGGGTTGATGCTGAACTAATACATCTTTACAAAAAACGTGACTCAGTAAGACGACGCTATGCGCGGACCAAAGACGACAGACTGTGGTGAGAGTATCAGGGCCTTGCAGCTGAAGCTGAATTACGAACGAAGGAAACAAGGGAAAGATTTTTACAAAATAGAATTTCTGAAGCGATTGATAATAAGAAAGATATCTGGAAAGAGCTCAAGGCTCTGGGCCTTCTGCCAAAGACAAGAGAGGAGCTTCATGGCTTCTCACCGGAAGAGCTCAATGCCCACTTTGCAGGGGTGTCGATCTCCCAAAATGAGGGTGATGAAGAACTGGACAACGTCCTGACCACTGCCAGTGATGACGGCTTTGTTTTCCGAGAGGTCAGCTTCTCGGACGTGGGCCTGGCTGTTGCCCACTTCTCATCACAGACCAGAGGGGAAGACGGCATTCCCCAAAGTATAGTGGCTAAGGCTCTTCCGTTTGTGGGAGATCATATTGTTAAGATCTTTAACTCCCCTCTGTCCAGTGGCATTTTTCCGGGAACTTGGAAGGGAGCTCAGTTGGTGTCTTTGAAGAAGAAGCCTGTCCCATCTACGGTGTCAGATTTCCGACCAATTGCCCTACTGAGTTTCCTTTCTAAGGTCCTTGAAAAAATAGTACACGACCAAATAACTGACTTTTTACGAGAAAATAATACTTTGGACCCGATGCAGACTGGTTTTCGACAGAATCACAGTACACAGACAGCACTACTAAAACTGACGGAAGACATAAGATCAGGCATTAACAACAACAAAAAACTATTGACTATTTTGTTAATGTTTGATTTTAGCAAAGCATTCGACACCATCTCACACACTAAACTGCTGCGTAAGCTGATGCGCATGGGATTCTCCAGGAGTGTTCTCCTGTGGCTTAAGTCATATATTATGGGGAGACGACAGAAAGTCGTCACCAACACAAACGGGGTTTCAGGTTGGCTAACCACCAATCTTGGAGTTCCACAGGGCTCAGTCCTGGGACCCCTGCTTTTCAGCCTGTACATAAACGACTTACAAGACGCACTAGACTTAGATGGTGTTGAACACATACTTTACGCTGACGACCTGCAAACCTACACACAAGTGACCCTGAAGGGTCTTCGTGATGGTATCAGTCGCATTTCGGCTGTAGCACGAGCAGTGTCGAACTGGGCAACGTCAGCTGGCCTGCGCCTCAATGTCGGCAAGACAAAGGCGATCATTTTTGGATTTGATCACAACATCAAACAGGTTTAGAACCTTGTCTTGAAAGGCATTGAGATACAGACCGGCGTACACGTTCCCTTTGTCGATACAGTCACCAACCTCGGCGTGGTGCTGGACGGAAGGTTGACATGGAAGCCGCAACTGAATGCGGTCAGTAGAAAAGTAAGTAGAGCTCTGTATAGCTTAAAACTTTTCCGTTCAAGCACCACAGAGATACTGAGGAAGCAGCTGGCATGTGCACTGGTATTACCTCACTTAGACTATTGCTCAGTGGTTCTTCTTGATGTATCAGGGGAGCTCCAGACACGACTACAACGTCTACAGAATGCATGTGTGAGATACATATGTGGTGTTAGGCGAGATGTGCATATCACCGCCTACAGGAAAAAACTGGACTGGTTACCACCATATCTTACTGCCCTCTTTGAAAAAAACCAGGCCAGGACTTCAAGTAGGGGTGGTATGAAAGAGCTCTCGGTTCCGGGGTCGCGCACCGATAAGGGCCTTTTCTCATTTAGAGTTCAAGGTGCGCACCTCTGGAATTCGCTCCCGAGCAGTGTGAGGTGCCTGCCATCTTTTTGTAAATTTAAAACGTCGTTTAGCAGGCACCTTAAGCAATTACATGGTGAAGGGAATGCATAGAGGTGACTCGGATATTTATTTAGACTATTTATTTATTTGAATTATTTATTTACTTAATTTATTTATTTATTTAAATTTATTTATTTATTTATTTAATTTAATTATTTATCTGGTTTATTTATTTATTCGACTTAGTTATTTATTAATTTATTTATTTATTAAATATGTTCAGTGTTAGGTGTGAATGTATTTATTAGCGTGATTGTTAAAGTGTCATGAATGAGTGTGTTTTAAATTTTGACGTGATAGTATACATACAAATTTAGCAAAGTATGTGTATGTATTCTTTTATTTTTAATATGTTATCTCTATTGTATTTATTTTATTCTATGTATTATTTTTTGACGAAGCGTGTTTCTGTGATATCTGACTATGACTAGTTCATTATATTTAAATTTTATAAACTGACGAACTGATAAAGCGAATAATATTATTTAATAAGAAATGCAATAAGTGAACGTTAAGATAACAAATACATAAAATTGACTGATATTTTAATTATAACTGCATGTACATGCAATTGTAAGATTTTCGTCTCTTGATGAATAAAAAGTATATCTATCTATCTATCTATTCCTTTTGCACGTCTCTTCCGATTTTTATATAATAATTTTAGTTGAGTCCTCAACTCCTAGTTCCGGACAGTATACCAGTGAGGAGGTATGTTTTATTTCTTCGTGTGTTACGAATGGATTTGCCGTGTCTCTCGCGAGAGGCTCCGAGCTGGCAGAGTGGGATCCGGAGCGCAGACATGCATGGAGGTGTGTGCGGCGCTAGTTGGGTGTCGGACGTTCGGGGCTTCCCCCTTCGCCTTCCTTCTCTGATTCGCGCTGCCACCTCCTTGTGTGTTATGTTGCTCTGTGGTCTGCGTGCGTTCGCTCTGCGAGCTGGGAGCCACACACCCCTCTCCAAAGTATAAATTTGGAGACTGCGAGGAACTCGGTAAAACTTAATTTACACTTAGTTGTCTCTGAATTCGCGACCATGTAACAGCTTGTGTTTCGCGTGGTCGGTACGTACTACCGGCCTTCAGGGCCAATTCCATTATTCGTGTTTTCTATTTGTTTCCAGTAAGTTTTTTGTGTTTTTTTAACGTTAATGTTACAATTTCTGCATGTAGAGTAAAAAAATTTTTTTATTGATATTTTAAATTAATGTTCTTCATCGAAAAATTTGGGTTTTTAGAGGTACCAGTACAGCATACAATTATGCTGGCTCCGCAGGTCACGGAGCGGTCCATGTTTTGTATTATTCAAGTTTATGGTAATTGTTTTATTTATTATTTTTTGTTATTTCGTATGTTTTGTACTTCGTTTTGACTGTGTGAGGCATAGTTTGTAATTGTAGCGTTTTAATAGTTTTAATAATTTTTTATTTATATGTTCTGTGTAGCCTTGATGAGGGGAGTAATGTAAAAAACTCCCGAAACGTCGCATACTTTTTATGAAACGAATAAAGGATTGTTCTGCGGGATCAATAGAGTCACATAATTTATTTATGTACCTTGGAACAATAGATACACACCTATAATATTTTATTTATTTAATTTACCATGGGTTGCAATTCATACAAATTCGTAAATTACAATTTCATTAATAATTCCCATTTGAAATTCTGAGCGATACTACAAATCTCCACCAAGATTAACAATAAAGTTTTCTCGCCGCGCACTGATTTTACTATTTTAGGTGTCACACCACCCACGTGAAAAAATGTTGTAAAGGTTTTATAAAGTTTTTATAAAATGTATTTTATAAAATCTTTATAAAAAATTGGTCATATAAAGTTTTTATACAGTTTTTGTAAAAAAATTTCAGGAATATTTCCTTTATAATTTCAATATAAGGTATTTTTTATGAGGAAAAATATGTTTTTTTAATTCATTCATTCTGGTAACTTTATTTCTACTCAGACCAGATTTCAACAATCAAATAAATAAGTTATATTTAAATGTTTTTAAAATTAGCGTCATTATTTTTTTCAATAAACTATTGAAAATATTTATTTTTCTGATAATAAGGATTACCTTGCATAGTATCTCGTATAGTCACTTAGAAGAATTGGTTGGACTTGACGCAACTTGTGACGATGATTCGGCATCAAAATATTTGAGAAGCACAGCCATACGAGATTGTTTTGGTGGTCCAGGTGACGTCGTATAAACCATCTCTAAGAAGTCGTAAAAGCGACGATATATTGATCAGGATAAAATACATACAGGTAATTTTTGGTGCTTGCAGCCGAACGCTAATATATCAATACTCGAATATAGAAGACTCTTTTATCTACTACATACACTTATTTTATCCACAGATCTTGCGGTTATTATTATAATTCACCTAAAACATAGTAAATACAACACACAGTGTATATTATCGAGTCTTATCATGAGGTTATAATTCAGGATTAGTCGATAAAATGGTTTATTTTCTAATTCTTTAGTTTGTAAAAGTACATTTATTAATACTCATCTAAATATTATTCGTCGTATGGGTAGTTTGAGTAAGATTGTGTTCAATTACAGCTTTTGTACTTATTAAAAAATGTGTCGCCAATAAAACGAGTGACTGAAAAATTTTGTCATAATCGAAGCGACTTGAAACTTTCTGCAGTCAAGTGAAATTTTTACAATTTTCATAGAACAATAAATGTTGATAGTTTAATGACATCATATAGCTTCAAGTCGCTTCTGTTTTGGATACATTTTTCAGTCACTCGTTTTATTGACGGCACATTTTTTAAACATTACAAAAGTCGACCTTGAACGCAAACTTTCTCAGACTGTGCATACTACGAATATACGAGGGTAGTTCAATAAGTCTTTAGAATGACCAACAGATGGCGCGCGAATCGCTCCAAATCATCTGTTTTCAGTCAGCACCACTCCCGACTAGATATATGGTGCAGTCACAGTCCACATCTTCTGAGTTTACGTGTTTTTATAACCAATTGAAAAAAAAAAATTGCTTGTTAAGAAAAATGAAAAAAAACGAGTTCAGAGCGGTAATTAAACATTTTCATTTAAAGGGTTTAACTCCATATGAGATAAAAAATGAATTGGACTCAGTTCATGGCACATCTGCCCCTGCCTTAGCAACGGTTTATAACTGGGTAAATGAATTTAAGCGTGGTCGTACATCAATAAGTGACGAACCACGTTCAGGAAGGCCCGTAGAAGCAACTACTCCCGAAATCATCAATAAAATCCACGATATGGTGTTGAAGGATAGAAGATTAAAAGTGCGTGAGTTAGCTGAGGCCACAAGGATATCTATAGGTGCAGTTGTTTCAATTCTACATGAAAAATTAGGCATGAAAAAGCTATCGGCAAGATGGGTGCCGCGTTTGCTCTTAGCTGAGAATAAACGCAATAGAGTGGTCGCCTCTGAGGCTCTTTTGGCGCGCATAAGTCGGAATCCTGAGGAATTTTTTCGTCGATTTGTGACTGTGGATGAAACATGGATACACCACTACACTCCTGAGACAAAGGAACAATCCAAACAGTGGATTTCCACAGGCGAACCATCTCCAAAGAAGGCAAAGACCGTGAAGTCAGCTGGTAAGGTTATGGCTACAGTTTTTTGGGATGCACGTGGAATTATACTTATTGACTACTTGGAAAAGGGTAAAACAATTACTGGTGAGTATTATGCATCATTATTAGAGCAGCTGAAAGAAGAAATTAAAAAAAAACGACCACATTTGGCGAGAAAAAAAATTCTCTTTCATCACGACAACGCCCGAGTTCACACATGCTTCGTTTCAATGGCTAAAATTGAAGAACTAAAATTCGAATTGGTCGAACACCCACCGTATTCACAAGATTTAGCCCCCAGTGACTTTTTCTTATTTCCAAACTTGAAAAAATGGCTCGGTGGACAGAGATTTACGGACAACGAAGACGTCATTGCCTCTGTAAGTGCTTATTTTGAGGAACTTCCGAAAACGCACTTTTCTGAAGGATTAAAAAAACTTAAAAAGCGATTGACCAAGTGTATAGAGCTCCAAGGAGATTATGTTGAAAAATAAAAAAAAATTTACCCAAAAAAATTGTTTTTATACTTTATTCTAAAGACTTATTGAACTACCCTCGTATCTAGATGAGTATTATTATCTACTTTTATAAACTAAGGAATTAAAAAATAAACGACTAAATCGATTAACCTCGAATTATAACCTAATAATTTTCAATTATATACGTTGTGTGTTGTATTATTATGTTTTAGGTGAATTATAATAATGACAGAATGTTCTGTGGATAGATTAAATGTATCTTCAGTCTAGTACATAAAAGAGTCTTCTATATTCGAGTATTGACACATTAGCGTTCGGCTGCAAGCATCCAAAATTACCTGTATGTATATTATCCTGATCAAGATATCGACCCCTTTACGACTTCTTAGAGATGGTTTATACGACGTCACCTGGACCACCAAAACAAACACGTATGGCTGTACTTCTCAAATAATTTGATGCCGCACCATCGTCTTAAGTTGCGTTAAGTCCAGCCAATTATTCTAAGTGACTATACGAGTGTGTCGAGGTACTGCTTATTCTCAGAAAAAGAAATATTTTCAATAGTGTATTGAAAAAAATAATGTCAATAATTTTGAAAACATTTAAATATAACTGATTTATTTGATTGTTGAAATCTGGTCCGTGTAAAAATAAACTTACCAGAATGAATACGTTAAAAAAAACATATTTTTCGTCATAAAAAATTTAATACTTTATAACGAAATTAAAAAAGAAATATTCCTGAAGGATTATTCAATATTTCAAGATTTTTACAAAAATTGTATGAAAATTTTATACGACCAATTTTGATAAAGATTGTATAAAATGCTTTTATACAAACTTTATAAAATCTTTAGAATATTTTTTCAAGTGGGCACCATGCACTTTATACAGATATATATATATATTTCGAAATCAGTCCCAGGAAGGGTGAGAGAAAAGATGCAGACTAGCCTTTATTGTATTTCACACTATCTGCAAAAGACGACTCGAGCGTCGAGCGGCGCTTGGACGATATGTGCGTACGGCACGAGATCCAAGCTCGCACTGACTCGCTTCTCGCCACCTCGTGGTGGGGGAGAACTGTGCATGAAGAAGGCATTCTCTGCCAAGCTAGTACAGCTTCCGGGGACAGAGGCGCTACTTGCAGCGATGAACCTGGGGCGCCACAGCGACTCCCCCTCCAGTGGCTTTCGCGGGTGACCCAGCTGCGTAGCTTCGGGCGCGACATCCGTGGAGGGCGACGTGGACGGAGCCGTGGGCTGCTGGGCGTGAAACATCGTCCTTCCTGTATTTGTTGGAAGTGTTTCACTGCCTCGACAGGAGTTCCCCGTCGTACGGGCTGTAGCGTGTTTCGGTGGGCGTGAGCTCCTTCGAAAAGAAACCAAAGGGCCGCCAGGTACCCAAGGTTGTACTCAGTGCCGTGTCCGATGCGTCAGAGCTCAGGCGGAGAGTGTCATCAGGTCTAAGGAAGGTCGTGAGCGCAGCTTAGGCTATGACATCTTTACTGCGCGTGAACGCCTCGTCTGCTTATGTAGTCCAAAGTAGTGGAATGGCCTTTTTCTTAGGCGGCAGAGCCTTCAGAACGTCGTTCATCGGAGCCAGAATTTCGGCGGTCTTGGGTATGCAACGTCTGTAGTAGTTGACAATACCCAGGTAGCATTGCAGCAAGGTCGATGTCTGTGTTTTGGTAAATGTCTGGATAGCTCGCACCTTGGTGTTGGGGGCTTTGTAGTCTCGAAGATTACGTAGCCAAGGTACGTCACCTGGCATTTCCTCAGAAAGCATTTGTCCGGGTGAATGCGCAAACCGGCGATTCTCAAGACGTTGAAAATGGTGCGCACGTGCTTCAAGTGCTTCTCGTGGCGCTCGGAGGCGATAATCATATCTTCCAGATATTACTTCGCGAATGGGTACGGGCGTAGGTGGTGGTTCATAATCCGCTGCAGCGCTTGAGCCGCACCCTTCAGGCCGAGCGAAGAGTGAAGAAACTGGAAGAGGCCGAAGAGTGTGGTGATGACGGTTTTCGGGACATCCTCTGGTGCGATCGCGAACTGGTAGTACGGCTTCCGTAGATCGATTACGGTAAAATCTTTACCCTGTAACTCCTGTAGGAGATCTTCGACGACAGGTAAGGCGCACCGGTCCGATTTGGTACGGGCGATTACACTCCTGTAATCGCCCGTGATTTGAAAAGTACCATCGGACTTTTCCACTAAGTGTAGAGGGCTCGCCCAATCGCTGGGCGATGGCCGGATTACTCCCTGAGCCAGCAGCCGGTCAAATTCGGCTTTGGCTGCGGCGAGGCGCGGGCCTGTGAGTCTGCGGGAGCGCTCGACGATAGGAGGCTCAGTGGTCTCGATGTGCAATGTCGCTGGCAGGTCAGGCAGTTGGCGGTGGTTCCTCCTGGAGTCGTCAGGTCGCTGTACTCCAGGAGCAGCTCAGCGTAATGATGCTCAGGTCCCGCTGGGACGACGAGCGAGACCCTATGGATCGCGGAGACCGCCAAAGAGTCTGGAGTTGAGAGCGACGTCACCGCGTCGACAAGACGTTTGGCTTTAAGGTCGACTGAGAGACCGTGGTAAGCCAAGAAATCGGCTGAGAATCGGAGTCTGCACGTCGGCGACGGTGAAATGCCATGCATAAGGGTGTCATAGGAAAATGTTCAACGCAAGCTTATGCGTGCCGTATGTCGAGATGGGCGACGCGTTAGCTGCGTGGAGTGTGAGCTGTTGTCGATGCAGGTACTGCTTAAATGTAGATCGAGGCAGGAGAGAGATGACCGACCCTGCGTTCACCAGAAACTTGAGTCGGGTGACCGTCTCGTATATGTGCAGGCAATTCTCCGTAACCGCGCGAACCTCCGCCGTCTGACACGGGGTTCGCTCTTCTAGTTTCCTGTACTGAGGAAAGAGCAGGGAGGCCTGCACTTGGTAGCCTGCTGGCCATGAGTTCGATGGTACCAGCACCACTGAGGGTCACAGGTCGAAGCGGAGCTGCGACTCGAGGCCCCGCCTGGGTTGAAGTTGTGGTTCGAGGTCCCGCTTGGGTTGGAGCTCGAGCGTGAACGGCCCCAGATGTTGCTGCCGCTGCTGCGGCTGATCAATTCCTGAACTGGTATGAAATAGCGTCGCAAGCTGCGTGGCAGATGCTTGCAGGGCGGCGAGTTCCTAGCGATGGCGGCGGTGCCGTCCTTCGCCGGTGGCTTGCTCGGCGGCGTGGATTAGCATAACCGACGGGCGCCTATGGCAGCGACTACTGGTTCGCCCGTGGCGAGCTCGTCCGCAATAGCGGCCGGCTCGTCGAAGTCGTCGGTCTTAAGTACCTTGAGTAAGCGACTTACGTTGAGCGGCAGCAGGTCGAGCCACTTCACACGAAGGGCGTTGTTATTCACGACCGTACTAGCGAGCAGCTTCATGCGTCGGAGGAGCTGAGAAGGCTTCTTGTCGCCGAGTTGAAGCTCCTAGAAAAGACGGTGGAGCTGCTGTTCGACTGAATCCGACAAACTGGGCTGAGTAAAACGTCCGACACCTCCAGGATGACATCGTTATCGAGGTGGGAGAGAACCAGGTCATACTTCCATTGGTCGGAGCGGGTCTGGTTGGCGCCAAAGGTGGACTCGACCAGAGCTTTGGGTCGAATCACCAGAAGGCATGCAGTGGGCACGGGGCGGTCTTTGCCGCGACGGAGGGTGCGGGGATCTGCTGAGTACTAGTGCCAACATTGGTATTCGAACCGTTGCCGTTCGTACCGTTGGCGTCATCCGGGGGGGGGGGGGGGGGGGGCGCATAGCTCCTTGCAGAGTTGTGCGTATCTGCACTGCTATAAAACGCTGTGCGAAGTTCGGTAGTCAGCGAGGTAGCGGTGCGTCGGCCGCAGCGGGCGTTTGGCAGCACATGGGACGTCTGCTGCTCTATGAAAGACGGCGGCGTGCGCGACGGCAGCTATTCCCGCTAGTAAGCGGTGGCGGCAGTTGTTCCGCTGCGTTGAGCGGTGAAAGCGGCAACCGCTCTCGAGGCGGCCGCAACCACGTGGGCCACACAAAAGGCGCCAAAATCGCCAAGATGGCCGGAAAGTGGCTAAATGCTCGACTACGAGAATTGCTCAAGGACGCTCGAATTGCTCGCAGCTTCCGTGAAACGAGGGAGATGCGAGATTTAGTTCGGATGCACCAAAATGTGAGGCTGCTCCAAGAGACGTCCTGCGAGACACAATGCTACGAAGGGAATGTAGCGATCCCGTGAAATCGTGCACTTTATCCTCTCACCTTATAAGATGAATCTCGTCGGGGTCACCATTTTGGAAATCAATCCCAGGAAGGGTGAGAGAAAAGATGCAGAGTCGTAAAGTAGACTACGCTTTATTGTATTTCACATTATGTACAAAAGACGACTCGAGCGTCGAGCGGCGCTTGGACGATGCGTGCGTACGGCACGAGATCCAAACTCGTACTGACTCGCTTCTCGCCATCTCGAAGTGGGGGAGAAGTGCGCATGAAGAAGGCAGCCTCTGCCAAGCTAGGACAGCTCCCAGGGACAGAGGTGCGGCTTGCGGCGATGAACCTAGAGCGCCACACACACACATATATATATATATATATATATATAATTTACATATAATCAAAATTATTACCAAATTCCAATGCCGAGGGTCGCTCGACAATTAATTTAGTCCACTCACCCCATCCCAGATTCAAAATGTTCACGCTGCGTGCTCTGCGTCGCTCGTTCTGTGCACGGTTTCTCGTATTTACCCGGTCGCAAATCTTTAATAAATGCGGTATCAACTTCTAACTATGACTAATACCCTCCCACTCACAACTCAACAAATGTAAGAAAAACAATAACTTTAATTATACTGCTACTAAGTCTCAAGTCTAGCTCTCGCAAAAAAAACATGTTCACTGGTAGACGCTTAGTCAGTTAGTGTTCAAGATCGGAGAGGCCGGAAATCTTTTCCAAATTTGACTTTTCTTCTGACTATCCTCAGCCTGCACACACTTGTTGCTTCCGTCCTTATCTTGATTTTGAATGGCCTGAATTTTCCTTAAATACGAAAATCAAGGCTAGATCCACGGCAATATGAGTCGCTATCGTTGATTGGTTCGCGATTGCCTCCCTGTCGCCGGAGCGCGACTAATACAAATCGCTATTTACGAGCGCGCGATAGCCCGGCGCGTATATCTATATGGAGCGCGTGGCTCTTCGTCGCCGCTGACCCTCGTAGTTGGTAGCGGCGGCATGCGCGCGCCGGCCTACTCTATGGTAGACCGGCAGCTTCAGGAGACTCGCGGCGAGGTAGCTGCTA
This sequence comes from Gastracanthus pulcherrimus, assembly GCA_949152435.1. Lineage (NCBI taxonomy): Eukaryota > Metazoa > Arthropoda > Insecta > Hymenoptera > Pteromalidae > Gastracanthus > Gastracanthus pulcherrimus. The sequence goes on from OX424573.1 coordinate 101,782,987, forward strand.
GCTCTCCTATGAGATGTTGGCTGACGCGTTTGTCTCTCTCTCTCTCTCTCTCTCTCTCTTTTTCTCGTGGATACAGGAGGTGTTGTGTGCCTCGAGGAAGTTGTCGCTGCTACAGCGATCTAAATTTTATGTATAGATTATAATTAACTTCGACAAAGTGAAATCCAGCCAAGCTAAACATAAAGACGAACGTAACCTCAAATCGCTGAACTTGTAAGAAAGACTTTCGGCTCCAGATTTAACCCACTAGAAATGCACCTCAGTCGGCCAAAAAATGTGTGCTTCATCCACGCATCTATACCCCCATAGGTCTCTGAGCGATTTGCGATAAAGTACAATCCGGTCGAGATAAAAATAAAGACGTACATAACCTCAAATCGCTGGAATTGTAAGAAAGACTTTAGGCTCAGGCTTTAGCCCACTACAAATGTACCTTACTCAGACAAAAAATTTGTACTTCATCCACTCATCTATATCCCCATACGTCTCCGAGCGGTTTGTGATCAAGTGCAATCCGGCCGAGATAAAAATAAATTTGGGATCTTTCTTAGGATCTGTTGTCGCTTTTCTTTCTGGTATTTTTCTGACTTTTGGTTCTGTTACTTCCTCTTCTGTGCTCTTTCTCTTAGTCGGTCTGTCTCTTTTAGGCTTGGGTTTTTCCAACTCTTCAATTTTGTTGGTCTCTGTATTTGTTTTGTCCTCTTTTTCTTCAGTTTCTTCGAATTGTATCTGTTATAATTCTGAATCTGGGTAAATGTCCTTCTATGTTAATTTTTCATTACATTTTATATGTCTTGAATTTAGGAACTTCAATGTTTGTGGATGCCACATCAAGTAGCCTGTGGGTGTATATTCCACGAGAATAGCCTTTATTGCTCTTTCTGAAAATTTGTTTTCTGGCATTCGTATTTTTACATAGGATACACATCCAAATCTCTTTAGTTCCTCTAAGTGATTATTTTTCTCTGGATTAATCACTGATAAAGGTGTTTTGAAATCAATTCCCTTATGAGGTGTTCGATTGTATATGTGTATGGCTGCTTCTGTTGACAGTACCCAGATGGTCGATGGCAATTGTGGTGTGTGAGGTGGAGCAAAATCACTACTGATATCTTCTCTTTACATGATTTCAGCAAATTCTCCTCCTGTGTGTGTTAAGTATCTCTGTAGGCATTCTCCTGATTCACTCTTATGTTTTACGCTGTAAGCTCTGGCATATCTTGAGTGGTCATCCACAAATGCGATTATAAATATGTTTTCTCCTGGAACAGATGCTGGTGAAATCTTTCCCATTGTATCTGTGTATATTGTGTGTAATGGTCTGTCTGACCTGCCTCTTGTATTTTTAAATGGGAGATTTTCCATTTTTGCTAAGATACAAATTTCACAATCGAGAATGTCTTTGTCGAATTTGACATTTTTAAGTTTCTCTTCATATTTTTGCATCTGTGTCAAGTATTCTAGAGATGTGTGTCCTAGTCTTATATGCCACAACATCCCTTCACTTGGTTTGTGCACTCTTGTCTCTGAACTATTTTTCTGATTATTCTCTTGAAGTTTCTCTATTTCAGATTGTTGTGGTATTTTATTTAGATCTACAATTTTTCTATTTAATTCCTCTTGATTAATACCATACTCTGTTCTATTATTCTCTTCATTTTCTGCGTTTTCTCCAGAGGTTTCCTGTTCTTTGTCCCTCCCAATCTCTGACGGTTTCTTGTTACGACTCGTAAACGTATCTACATCCGTTTGAGATTGTGTCAGGAAATCTTCTAACGACTCTAGGTTTGCCGTGACAGTGTATGTGTCGTAGTCATCCTCTGTATTTATAGTACTCTGGACGTTGAAATCTATTAACCAGTTTGGTTTTTCATAATTTCCGGTTATGTAATTTTCTTCGGTTGTTTTATCAAATATTCTTAATTCAATGTTATCTAGATATATTCCATATCCAGCATCTGCAAATTTTCTTAATGATAGCAGATTATCCGCTATATTGGGTGCTGATATAACATTTGATAAAAGAATTGTCTCATCTTTAGTGTTTGATTTTAAATACAAATTCCCTTTTCCATCAATCTTTATGTTAGCACACTTATATTTATTTATTTATTTATTTATTTATTTAACCAGAGTAATACATCGTAATACATGTTGTAGTTAATCTCCAGATATATTAATTATATCTGGAGTAACCCACATCCTATAGAGGTAGTCAGAGCTACCTGTACATAGGTCCGGTGTGTATAATAACTTAATAATTAACTTACAATCTAAGTAAAACTAAAAACTAACTTAAAACCTAAGTGTCCAAGTACATATTTGTCTTGGATAAAGTAACAGTGACTTGTTGATGTTTATAATATATTCGTACTTATCCATTTTTTTAATTTTTTCTTATTATAAATCTTTGATATGTCTAGTATTTTAAGATTTATATTAATTGTTGGTAAGCAGTTATAAACTTGTATTGCTCTAATGTGATTACTCTTATCACTTACAGCTTTTGAACATTTTGGTGGTATAATAAGTTTATTTCTGGTTTTGCTTTTAGACGTTAAGTATAAATTCTTGAGTTCATTATAATAATACGATACACATTCATAAGCAAAAATTTGTTTTAAATTTAATGGGTTGTCCTGATTGAAACTACTTTTATTAACAATTTTTAGGATTCTATTCTGAGTCTTTTGAAGTAACTCCAGATTGTTTCTGTATGCACCACCCCAAGCTATATTTCCATAAGTAATTATACTATGAAAAAATGCATAGTATATTATCTTAAGTGTGTCAGATTGCATGTATTTTGACATTTTGTAAAGTATAAATAATATATATTTTGTTTTCTTTATTATATATTCAATATGTCTGTCCCATTTTAGATTGTAATCAAATACAATACCTAGATATTTACAATATTCTACCCTACAAATTTTAGTACCCTGTATTTTTATGTTCATATCTTTAGGAACACTATCACAGTAATTGCCAAATGTTATGTAGGTTGTTTTATTTATATTTAAAGATAGTTTGTTCAGAGCTAACCAATTAGCTATATCATCCAAGTACTTATTCATTTTATTTTCAACTTTTTCCCAGGTATCATCAGATGCTATAATTGCTGTATCATCAGCATATGAGATAGTGCTGTCAGTTCTATTTATTAATAAATCATTAACGTAAATTATGAATAGAAGTGGTCCTAGTATAGTACCCTGGGGAACACCTGTGTCTATTGTTTCATATTGACTTTCTGTTATTCCAATTCTAACTTTTTGTCTCCTATTGCTTAGATAATTCATTATTAGTTTATGTGCTTTACATCTTATACCATAATTATATAATTTATCTAATAAGATAGAATGGTTTACAGTATCAAACGCCTTAGCTAAGTCTAGGAATGTGATTGCTATTGGTTTGCTTTTGTCTAAATTGCTATATATTTCTTTCGTTATATAACTAAGAGCATCTTTAGTACTTTTATTTTTTACAAATCCATATTGATTGTGAGTTAATAGTTTAAATTTATCAAAAAATTCTTGTAATCTTACAAAAACAATTTTTTCTAGAACTTTTGCTATATTTGAGATTAAGGATATGGGCCTATAATTTGATATTTCCATTTTGTTTCCAGCTTTAAAGATAGGTACTACCTCAGCTGTTTTCAATGATTCAGGCCATATTGATTTTTCTAGACATATATTAAATATATGAGTTAATGCATTTACGATTAGATTTGATAGTATTTTCAAAGCTTTTGTTGGGATTTTATCAACACCGCCATTTTTTAATTTCATATTTTCAATTATTTGTAAAATTTCAAAATTATTAGTTGGTTTTATAAAAATAGAGTTGCAATTCATGGGTGGTAGTTTTAATATCTTACCCTGCGGAATATTAATTTTATTACTTAAATTCATTCCTATTTTGCAAAAATATGAGTTCATTTGATTGGCAATTTTTGTAGGGTCATCTATTATTTCATCGTTATTCGTTATTATTTTATTAATTGTATTATTATTTTGCGATTTAGTACCCAGTTTACTTTTTATATGTTTCCATAGTTGTTTGGAATTATTGCTACTTTTTATTATTAAATTTCTTTCATGCTTAGTTTTAGCTTCTTCAATAATTTTATCAAGACTCTTTGTGTAATTCCTATATTCTAATTTTATTCTTTCGTTATTAGGTTCATTACGCATTTTGACATATAATTGTCCTTTTCTTTCACATGAGATCATAATAGCTTTAGTGATCCAATCCTTTCTTGGTTTATTCTTATTATTTTTTCCATTTTTGAACACATATTTAGATTTTTCTAAACAGTCTTGTATTTCAGTTATTAAAGTTGTTGTAGCTTCTTCAGGATCATGCATTGATTCAATTATATTCCAATTTTTCATAGCAGCTACTCTGCGTAGTTTAATGTAATCATACTTATAGCAAATATTTTCTTTATTTAATGTTTGTGAATTGTTTATTTTTATAAATAATGGATAATGATCTGTAAATGGTATTAAAAGTTTGAAGGATTTGGTGTCTAGAGATTTGGTTTTTATATATATGTTATCAATGCATGTGCCTTCTCCACTATTATCATTTGGTCTAGCTGTATATATAAACCCAGGGTAAAAACCTTTTTCAAGCATATTATTTAAAAGTTCCTGACTGTTATGATCTTCTTTCATAATGTCAATGTTAAAATCACCAATAATTAAATGATTTTTTATATTTTTTTTGCCGTTCATATATGATTTTAAGTTGGAAATGAGTTCAGTACATGATAGATTATGACATCTATATAATGTTGATATTTCAAGAGAAATACCTCTATTTAGTGTTATTCTTGTATTTAATATTTTCAATTTACCAATTTCAATTGTTTCGGTTATTTCTGTTACGTAATCTTTTATATATACAACTACTCCATCATTTTGATTTATTTTGCTATTATTATAATATAAATTATAACCTTGTATAGCAAAATATTGACAGTTATGTAAGCACCATGTTTCTGAGCATACAATTATATAAGGTTTGATCCTCAAGCTCTTAATAAAAATTTCTAATTTTGTATAGTTAGCATTTAGACTTCTAATATTAACATACAGTATAAGGCTGTCTTTTATATTCAAATTTTCATTAAGAGTTTTTAGATCAAGATATGATATTTCCTCTTGAATTACGTCTTTTTGGAATTCTTCTATGAGATTTAGATGTTGCTCCATTATTTACTTTTATTTCTGCTTGTGCTTGGGCTTGTTAATGATAGTATACTAGCGCTGAGTGGTGCATTCTTGCTGAGCGTTGCATTTTTGCTGAGTATTGCACTCTTCATTCTTGGTTTAGTTGAGTTCATTGTCGTAGTGTTTTTTTTGTAATTTTCTACATTACCCATGTATCTTGGTATAGTAGGATTCATAGGATAATCTGTCATACTTATGTATCTATTAAGTTTTTTCTTAAATATTGTACATTTTTCCGTATCATTAACTACATGGTTAACCTCTAAATTTGTTTTATATTTAGTATTGCTATAAAAACAATTGATACATACTTTATTGGACAGGTTATCACATTGTGAAGATATGTGTGTTCCAGCACAATTTATGCAACAAAGCTCATTTTCACAGTTACGAGGATTATGCCCAAATCTTCCACACTTATTGCAGGGCTTGATATTTATTAAATCCCAGACTCTGCAACTTTGATAACCAATAAAAATTTTATTTTGGTTGTCTCTTATACGTTTGTATAAATCTCTTGGTACTTCTATTATTAGGCTTAACTTGTTAGTAGTCGTAATTTCATTTATGTGTAATATCTTACATTTGTCTTGATATTCACTAAAATTTCTTCGATTTATATCATTTTCGAGTTCATCTTGGTTCATTTGTATGGGATCCACTCCAACTATTTTCATCTTTGGCGATTCAATTTTTTCATACACAACATTATAATTATTAGATAACTTTTTTGTTAAAACATCAAAAGTAGTTTTAGCACTTCTTTCGTCCAAGCTTTTAATCAATAATTCATTATCATTAATTGATTTCACATATTTAGTTTGAATATTTTTATCATCTATTAAATAATTGCACACTTTTTTTGAAAAATCTTTAGGATTTTTGTCTTTTTTTTTAATTTCTACAATTATTGCTGGAACTCTTTTCTTTTTATTTACTGATTTATTAATTAATACCTCAGCATATGTTTTTTGGTTTAGTTGCACTTTTTCAAATTCATCTTCATTCTTCTCTTTTTTCAATAATCTTTTTAACAAAGTATTCTTGTCCATTAATTCACTATTTAATTGTTTAAGTAATTGATTTTCGATATTAAGATTTTCTAGTTCAGAATTTTCTGACAGTAACGTGGCATCTAGTTTTTCATTCGTTCCAGATTTTTGTGTATTTTCAGATATAACATTTAATTCATTTAAGATTTTGTGCTTTATTTTCTCTTCTTTTGCACTTTTTATCTGAGCAATTAAAATTCTAGCATTTTCATCTAATTTTATTTTATTCTCTTTTAAGGTTAGAACAAGCTCCACGTGTGCAGGACAAACCACAAGTGCTTTCCCTACGTATATTTTGTCTTTATATTTGTCAAAGTCACTTTTATGATAAATATTATCACACACTACACAAATCACTGTTGTAACTTTATCTTTTGGATGGCATGTATATGCTGGTTCTGAGTTTATATCAGGAGGTTCGGGAGGTAGTCCACCTTCTCCCGACGCCATGATGACATCTCATATTTGTTTGCACTCTTAATTTCCAGCCCTTTACTCTTAGTGTAATTTTTTAGTACAGAACCTTTACTAACAATATATTCGGTTGCTCCCGAATCTGCTATAAAGCTAATCTCTTTATTGTTTAAATGTGTGGTCATTTGCTTACCTGCCAAGTTTACTTTGGCGTTGTTGGTCTTATTGGCTGGTCTCTTATCTTTATTATAGGGTTGTTGCCTATGTTGATTTTTAAAAACTCTGCCTCTGAATTTACCTTTACCTCTACCTTTTGTATTAGTGTGTTGTGTGTTAGGGTTATGCTGCATTGGGGCACTGGTCACCATTGCGTCCCCTGATTTCATTACAATAGTAACAGAACCAGGTGTTATACTGCCTCAGGGGATACTCGGCCGCCCAGTGCCCCAGCTTGTTGCATCTGTAGCACTTTGTCTCTTTCTGCTCTGCTTGCTCCTCTCTTGGTCTCTGGGCTACATTTTCTCTTGCCTCTGAGCCTCTGGGTTGTTGTGCATCTATCTGTAACAAACAGTTTTTCATTTCCTCTAGTGTCATCTCGGGGCCGGTCTTGCCTTTTATCAAGCAGGCTGATCTCAGTTCGTGGCTTGATTCATTCACTGTATGATAGAAGGCTGACCTTTTCTCTTCATCTGTTAGTGGCACTGTTGTGTTACAGCTCTCATATTCTCTTATAATATTTTCAAACCTCTCCCAAAAATCTATAACTTTTTCTTTGTTTGATTTCTTAATAGTGTATACTTTTTGTCTGACTGTGGCTTGCGTAATGTTTGATTCGATTCGTCTAATCTCTCTTATTTTCTTTAGGTGATTTATTATAATGTCTCTTACCAAATTCTTAAGTTTTACATTTCTTTCTGAGGTACTATTTTTGTATTTCTCTGGATCAGTTAATACTTTCAATAAATCATTCGCCGCTAACTCTGAGTTTAATGAATCGAACCAAACATCCAGATTGCCTTTACTTGATAGTTTGTAGTCTCTTTTAATCTGTATTTTATTTTACATGTTGGGCTCTAGAGTTTTGTTTAATGTAGAAAACGTTTTATTCATTTCATCTAGTGATTTTAAATTTACACTATTTTCAGTTTGGTTTGTATTTGATTCTAGTGTATTTTGTTCTCTTGTTTGTTCGGTGTGTTTATTTGATTTGTGTGAATTTTGGTAGAGTGTAAAATATACTTTACCTCTGGATCTCTGAAGGCCTCTTTCAATAACTCTAAGAAAGTTTTTATTTCTGCAAGACTAGTAGACTTGCAGATTTTCATTTTCTCCTTTTCTTTCTCCTTCTCCTCATGGAAGAGATTTTCCAACTTCTCTATCCCTTCATTTGCCTTCTGAGACATCAGGACGAGATTTTTGGTGACCTCTGTCTGCTACATATAGGGGTGTATAATCACATAGTAATGGATCCATAATCTGATATTTTGTATTTATTCTATTCTTTATTTTAACGTTGCTTTACTCTTATTGTTACACACTATAATATTTAATCAGCACAGCTGATTGATATTCAGATCTATTGTAGGTATGGCCTGTACTTATGTGCTCCCTCCCAAACTGACTATCTGCACGGCGGTTTTGTCGTTACTTTATGGGTGGGAGCGATCGCACACACGAATAAAGTCCAGCCCCACAGATCTCATTTTAAGATTAGAATAGAAAAAATGTTATATTTACAGATTATATAAATCTGTAACTGTATTTATGTACATATATGCATAAACATATATTCTCCCGTGTCCGTGTGTCGTATGTGTAAGCGGCCTTATATATCGAACGGAAACGCGCTTCCCAGACGCCGCTAGACGCACGGCGCTTTGCGGCTGTCAAAAAAAAAAGTCCCGCACGAGCAATATAGGCTCAAGCACACGGACACACATACATACATATATACACACGCACGCGGCGAATCCACTTGTTTCTTTGAAAAAAAAAAAATTATAGAGAATCGCGTGTCTCGGTGGCTCAACTGCGCTCGCGCACGTGTTTTCTCTCTCTCTCTCTCTCTTTCTCTCTACAGACGCTCCGCGCGGAGAGTTCTCCCGCTGGTGCTGACGTGCATGTATTCTCTATCTTGTATGTTGCCGCTAGACGTACAGCGCTTAGCGGCTTCCAGGAAAAGAAAGATCTTTCCGTGCGCACGCTACATTCTCGTATATATATATATACACATATATATACAAATATACATGGCGGTATGAGCCCGTCTTTCCGCGTGTTCGGCGACCGAGAGAAAAAAATGCCGACACACGAGACGGACTCCTTCGCACCAAAATGTCCCCCGTGTGCCTGCTCTCTTTCTCTTTCTCTCTCTCTCTCTCTCTCGGCGGCAACGCGCTAAACAAAATTTTCGCGCGGCCACCGGGCCTCTTCCCGTTTTCTCGCGATTCTTGGAAGAGCAACGGCGAGTCTATGTCGCTGTTCTATCGACATGCGACGACTCTCGTGACCGTTCTCTTTTTAATCAATTAAATAAAAAACTTACTCTTACTGAACTCTTGAAGACGCTGGGGGGTGGGGGGCTGTGACTCTGCAGCTCTGAACTTATCCTTCTCTGGACCCGCCGATAACCTGGCTCCTACGCGTGCTGGGCACAAAACCTGTTAGAGTCCCCGGAATTGTAGGTAGTCCAGGGAAGAAATAATTTGCACACTGAGTTCAATTAAATATAAACTGTATTATTATAGAACACTCTGCGCTCTCTTCTCTGAATACAATCAACAAAATATCAAGGCACGAGAATACGGTGAAGGCTCTGGATGTCGGCAGCGAGGAAGCTGAAGTAGCACCAGGCGTCCTTACAGTAGAGAGAGCGAGCACGGTGTGAGGACCTGTCGCGCGTGCAGTGGCATGCGCGCAGAAGTTAAGCAGAAGAAGGGTGAGAGGGGGAAACGCGGGGAAGATGTTATTTTCCCTTCGCGCTTACGTGCGATTGACACGAAGTCTGGCGCTTCGCCGACAATTTTTAATGAGAAGTTTTGGTATCCTTTTTATGAACTGTAATGAAGTTTAATACACGTACTTACAGTTGAAAAAACCATTAAATGAATGAATTTTAATTGTTTTTTTCTGAATAACGTCCAATAAATTCCTATGTCTTTAAATTATTTATGACTAAATAAATTTTAATCAGCAAAAATGTTATTAATTGTTAATGAAATAAATTATTAAAAACCAACTAAATTTTGACTTTTGATTTTCATTAGTTTTACATTTGTTATGAAATTAATTAAAGGTCATTAAATGTAATTAAATATTATTGAATTTCATGATTAGAAACAAACTAAAGTTTATTGAAAATTTTTAACTATATCATATGACTTTTAATTGTTTTAAATGGTTTCTAATAACCTCTATGTTTTTTAATTATCTTTCATAGGTAAAAGTATGGTCAAGAACGGTCTTTCAAATTTATTGAATATCAGCTCTATGTATTTTAATGAATTTTAAAAACTTATTTTCAGCAGGGAAGATACGTACCAAAGAAATATATATTAAGCATAAACTTTGAATATAATTTGATTTAAGGGGTTATATCTCCCAATTTTTTTTTGTTTTTTTCCATTTTTTTTATTGGCTTAAATCTTGCCAAACCAATCCTAGAATCAAAATCTATAACGCCCAAGTACCCAAGATTTAAACTCAAATTTTTTTTAAATCAATTTTTTCCAAACAGCTTTGATGCTCCAAAATCACAATTTTCGCTAATTTTAGCGATGCTCGCTTTTTTGAATTTCGCGGCTTTGGAAATGAGTAGAAGTTACCTACGATCGATATCGTGTTTTAAATTTGAATTATAGAGGTCGCTACATGACATTACGACGGTTACAGCGTCTTTACTGCACGTGTTTACTCACACTTGCCCTGTGTTTAGTCGATCAGCCGTTCTCGTTGTTTACGTTGTTATTTTGAGTTTTGCTTTACTTTTTAACTGTGAATTATATTTACAAGTACTTAATTATGAGTGAAAAGGTGTACAGTGGCCGTAAAGGCAGTAAAACAAGAAGTACATGTACAAAACGGAGTAAAATTAGTAATCGACGCCCACCTAACCGCCATTCGTTCGAAGGCGATTCGGAACACGTTAGTACCTCGGCTAAGAAATTGAAAACTACTGATTTAGACCGTGACCGCGATGTTGATAATAATTTCGGCTACTGTTTCATCAATTTTTTCGCTGTATTTACTACTCTTTCTGAATTGCAAAAAATGTAATGGTGACGTGCGGTTTTTAGAGTCGAACAAGCGTGGACTAGGCTTCAAAATTATTGTGTCTTGTTCGAACTGTGGTGATGCTGATACTAACAGATGTCCTGTAATAAATGGTCGTGCTTATGAGATCAACTGTCGTATTATTTTAGCTATGCGCATCATAGGCATAGGCATCAACGGTATAAAAAGTTCTGCTCTATGATGGATCTTGCAAAGCCTGTTTTTCAAACAACTTACAGTAAGATCATATCTAATATCGCCACTGCTACTTCATCTGTTCGAATTATATTTATGAAAAAATCAGCGATTAAAGAAAAAGAAATTTCTATCGAACGAGGTGAAAAAGAAGGTCTCACGGTGTCAGGCGATGGATCTTGGCGAAAGAGAGGGTTTACGTCTTTGTTCGGATTGGTGACTTTGATTGGTTGGTACACTGGCAAGGTATTGGATGTGTGTGTAAAATCTAAGTACTGTAACATGTGTCAATATTGGCAAAAAAAAGAAGGTACTACTGAATACGAAGAGGTATACCCTTCACACAAACAGAACTGTGATGCCAACCATGAAGGTAGTGCCGGGAAAATGGAGATCGACGCAGTTATAGAAATGTTCAAACGCTCAGAAAAACTTCATAATATCAAATATTTGGAATATATCGGCGACGGCGATTCAAAAACATATAAAGGTATAGTCGACTCAAAACCTTATAAAGATTTCATCGTCGAAAAAAAATATTTGCTAATATTTGTCATTAATTATTTTTATTTGAAATTATCGATGATTATCAATTGTTGTTCGTAGTTATTTGAGATTATTTTTATTACTTAGGGTTGACCAAAAATTATGCTAGAAGGGCAATAAATGGAGCCAATTTTCATCTGAAATTAATAGAAAATTATCCAGAACTAGCTGTAGACTATGAAGATGATGAACCGGAGATGATAGTTACAAAAATTTTTCTTTAACGGGTCAGCATCACCTTCAATTTCAATACGATAATAAATTGTATTTAATGTTTTTCGATAACTTAAATTATTTATATTAATTTTTTGTGTACAACGCTCTCATAAAAATCCATTTCCCACTTGGCCTAGCCTCTACTCGTAACTTAACTTACAATACATAAACTTCTTTTATATGTAATATAAATTTTTTTGTAAAAGTGTAAATTTTAATAAACAAAGTTATTTTGAAATAAAAACCTTAAAATTATATCTGCTTATAATCCCTCTTCATACATTCTAAAAAATTTCTTCTGTCATCGCAGAACAACATATTATAGAAAAATTGAGTTTTCCTATTCCAAAAGTATTCGAGGTCGAACAATCATATATTTATCGATTCGTATAGGATAAGAAAACTCGATTTTTGTTACAGTTATCTAAGTTGTGTTGTTTCGCAATGACAGAATCGTTTAGATGATGCACTCCATAGTTTTTAGTGTCTAAGTATAATAAAAAATATTCGATAACGGCATCTAGGTGTACAAGGTGGTCGATGACAAGATCTAAGTAATGCGCTCCGTATTTTTTCGTGGCTAGATGTAAAAAATATTCGAAGACAGCATCTAGGTATATAGGGTGACTGATGATAAGGTCTAGGTGATACGCACCGTAGTTTTAGCTATCTCAGTTGAAAATATAATCGAGTACGGCGTCTAGGAGTACAAAGTCTAGGTGGTGCGCTTCGTAGTTTTTATATCTAAATATAAAAAAACACTCGATAATGGCGTCTAGATATACAAAGTGGTCGATGATGAAGTTTAAATGGTATGCTTCGTAGTTTTTCAAGTCTAGGTGTACAAAATTTTCAAAGCCAACGTCTAGGTTCAAGGACAACGTATAGGGTGACCAATAACGATGTATAAATGGTACGAACCGTAATTTTTAGTCTCTAGGTTTAAAATATACTCAAGTACGACGTTTAGGAGTAGAAGGTGACCGATAATCAAGTCTAAGTGATGCGCTACATCATTTTAGTATTTATGTATAAAAAATACTCTCTATCTAGGTATACAGAATGGCCAATAACGAAATCTAAGTGGGGCACACCGAAGTTCTTGACATCTAGGTGCGAAAAATATTCGAGTACGGCGTTTAAGCGTACAAGACGGTCGATGACGAGATCTAAATGATGCACTCCGTAATTTTTAATGCTAGGTGTAAAAAATACTCACAGACGACGTTTATATAAATAGGGTGCTGATGAAGAAATTTAAATAATGCGTACCATAATTTTTAATGTATAAGTATAAAATATACTCAATAAAATCCAATAAATAGTAAACGTACAATTAAAGATAAATTAAATAACAGTGATATTTACATACTTAAAGAAAATAGTAACATTCAAACAATAACAAAACAAATTTCAACTATTGATTTAAACCAGAATACAATTCTTAAATCTACGCAAAATCTGCAAATTAATTTAAAAAAATTAAATCATATACGAGGGTAGTTCAATAAGTCTTTAGAATGACCAACAAATGGCGCGCGAATCGCTCCAAATCATCTGTTTTCAGTCAGCACCACTCCCGACTAGATATATGGTGCAGTCACAGTCCACATCTTCTGAGTTTACGTGTTTTTATAACCAATTGAAAAAAAAAATTGCTTGTTAAGAAAAATGGGAAAAAAACGAGTTCAGAGCGGTAATTAAACATTTTCATTTAAAGGGTTTAACTCCATATGAGATAAAAAATGAATTGGACTCAGTTCATGGCACATCTGCCCCTGCCTTAGCAACGGTTTATAACTGGGTAAATGAATTTAAGCGTGGTCGTACATCAATAAGTGACGAACCACGTTCAGGAAGGCCCGTAGAAGCAACTACTCCCGAAATCATCAATAAAATCCACAATATGGTGTTGAAGGATAGAAGATTAAAAGTGCGTGAGTTAGCTGAGGCCACAAGGATATCTATAGGTGCAGTTGTTTCAATTCTACATGAAAAATTAGGCATGAAAAAGCTATCGGCAAGATGGGTGCCGCGTTTGCTCTCAGCTGAGAATAAACGCAATAGAGTGGTCGCCTCTGAGGCTCTTTTGGCGCGCATAAGTCGGAATCCTGAGGAATTTTTTCGTCGATTTGTGACTGTGGATGAAACATGGATACACCACTACACTCCTGAGACAAAGGAACAATCCAAACAGTGGATTTCCACAGGCGAACCAGCTCCAAAGAAGGCAAAGACCGTAAAGTCAGCTGGTAAGGTTATGGCTACAGTTTTTTGGGATGCACGTGGAATTATACTTATTGACTACTTGGAAAAGGGTAAAACAATTACTAGTGAGTATTATGCATCATTATTAGAGCAGCTGAAAGAAGAAATTAAAAAAAAACGACCACATTTGACGAGAAAAAAAATTCTCTTTTATCACGACAACGCCCGAGTTCACACATGCTTCGTTTCAATGGCTAAAATTGAAGAACTAAAATTCGAATTGGTCGAACACCCACCGTATTCACCAGGTTTAGCCCCCAGTGACTTTTTCTTATTTCCAAACTTGAAAAAATGGCTCGGTGGACAGAGATTTACGGACAACGAAGACGTCATTGCCTCTGTAAGTGCTTATTTTGAGGAACTTCCGAAAACGCACTTTTCTGAAGGATTAAAAAAACTTAAAAAGCGATTGACCAAGTGTATAGAGCTCCAAGGAGATTATGTTGAAAATTAAAAAAAAATTTACCCAAAAAAATTGTTTTTATACTTTATTCTAAAGACTTATTGGACTACCCTCGTATCTAAATATAATAAAAATGATACCCATAATATAAATATTATTCATAAAGAAAATGTAATCAAAGATAAAAATAGCAATAATTTAATGGACACTACTTCAATATCAAATACTATAAAGAATAAAATTATTTCAGAAGAAAAAGATATTGTTTCAATTAAATTAATAAAACATCAAGAATCAAATAAAACAGAAAATCATAATAGTAAATCACAAGTTAACGAAAAACAATCACTAGAAAAATATTATAATAATAAATTTAATTGTACGGTATTGATAGAAAATCTTAATAAATATCAAAATCAATGTCAAAATCAAAATGCATATTCCACAGATCAGAATAAAAAACAAAAAAAGAAGAATAATTATTACACAAAAAACAAGATTTAAGTCACAATGAAAAATCATCTATACCTAATATAGTAAATAATCAAAATAACTTACATGAAACATTTCAAATCAAAAACAAATATATAAAAGAACAAATTAAGAAAGAGAATAAAATACAAGATTACGATGAAAAAAAGAATATGAAAAATTTAAATTCAAATCAAAAGTTACTAATCACTAAGAAAATAAATGTCATTAATAAATATACAAAAAAACAAATTATGAAAGAGAAAAAAAGGAAAAATTATTATGAAAAATAGAATATAACAAATTTAAATCCAAATCAACAGTCATCGATCACTAATGAAATAATTGTTGAAAATGATTTATTACAAAAAACAAATAATTCTAAGGAAATACAAATAAATAACAATTCAGATATAGTAAATTGCACAAATAAAATAAACTTAAATATAAAAGATGAGTTCAAATCAATTGAACTTTCAAATAAAATCGAAAATAACATTTTCGTAAATACAACACTTGATAAATTACTTTTCAAAAAAATATTTATCAAAGTATTTCTTAGATAATAAAACCTTGCTTTATCATATTACCTAAAATTAAATACAACCCTCTTAGTAACAATAATACATTAAACATAAAATATGAAACCACGTAGACAAATAAACAATTAAATACATCAAAAATAAAACCATGTTTTATACTATTACCAAAAATCGATGCATTAATTAATAATATACAATATACAACCAATTGTACTGAAACATTATTGAATGAATCTAAAAATAATCAAATAGAAATTCTAAACGAAAAAAACGTTATGAATAAATTATCGAAAGACAATAATACTTTTGAAAACCAAATTATTGACGATTCTTATACAATTAATGTTATTGAATTAAATTTAAATTCATTAACAATTACTACGGATAATTTTAACGAAACGTTAATAAATTTGAACCTAACAAATATAAAAACAAATAACTGTACAATTAAAGAATCAACAAAATGTAAAATTATAACAGACATTAGAACCAATTTCAACATAAAAAAAATAAATAAAGATAACAGAATTTATTATAAAATTAAGCATAATTCAAATACAATTATTAATTCAATAAAAACTAAAGATTGTTTCGTACTTTTAACACCTATTGAACTACGAACTAATTTATTTGATATAAAAATAAAATTAAAACGATTGAAATATAGAAACTTAGTAAGAAAATTACGCTTAAATGAAAATTTTCGAAATAATGAAAAAAGAAAAGATGCTGCAAGAAAAAGAATTCTCCGAAAAAATATTAATTTTCGAAATAAACAAAAAGAACACGATAAAATAAGGAAAACCAAAACAAATTTAAACGTTAATGTAAACACTATTATTGACACTGAGCAAATAAATACAGAAAACAATTTTAATAATTATGATAAAATTATTAACAATTATTATAAATCAATAACTGAAGGACCAACAAATATTTGTTCAAGTTGTGGTGGCCTTTTATTTAAAAGATCTATAACCAAATTTAAACCAAAAAATGAAAACATATATATACAAAACATTAATACTTGTAAAATTTGCAAAATAAAAACAGAATAAAACGAAATATTCTTATGTTTGACTTGTAAAAGGTACCTACAAAAAATATGATACCTAAATTAGCTTTAATTAATGGTTTTGAATTTGATAAAATAGACAAAAATTTATTGGATTTAACTACAATGGAAGAAAGATTTGTTTCACCTCGACTTCCATTTTACAAATTCAAACTTTAGGAGTAGATAAACAATTTGGCCTCAAAGGAAATTGTGTAAATTTTTTCAGTTGATGTTAATTCATTTATATCTAAATTACCACGAAATCCAGACAATATTCAATTGATTCACATAAAACTATGTAGAAGATTAACAGATAAACATCATTACGATTACCAAGTTATAAGACCATCAAAAATTTTACAGGCAGTAAATTACCTATTAAAAAGTGATGTATACATGAAACATAAAATAACATTAGATGAAACTTGGCAGAAAAATATTGATATTTACATTAATCAAAATATAATGAATGAAGTCTGCCTTTTGGGAACGAGGAAGACCAGACTTATTTTTAACATTATCGGCAGCAGAAACACAATGGTTAGATTTAATTCGTATATTAGTAAAAATTGTAGAAAATAAAATTATTACAAATGAAGATGCAGAAAATTTATCTTGTCAAGAAAGAGCTAAATTAATTCAATCAGATCCAGTTACTTGCGCTAGATATTTCGATCATAAATTAAGGTGTTTATTTAAATTATTATAGTCAGAATTTGGGCCATTTAAAAATAATCCTATAATTGACATGTATCATAGAATTGAATTTCAGCACCGTGGTAGTCCTCATGTTCACGCCATGCTTTGGTTAAAATATGCTCCGAAATACGATCCATATGATGCACAAACAAAAGATTCGGTTGAAAAATTTATTGATCAATATATCACTTGTGATTCTAAAAATGAACTAGCTAAAGATTTTATAAAATATCAAATTCACAAACATGCCAAAAATTGTAAAAAAAAATTATATATGGTATGGCAATATGTAAATATAATATGCCTGGATATCCCATGAGAAAAACAACCATCATTGAACCTCTTGAAGATACTCCAAATAATTGTAATAAAAAATAATTACAAGATCAGTATATAAAAATTAGAAATTATTTAGATCAACAAAGTAAAAATATTATACAATTTGATAAAATGATGTTTGATGATTTTTTAAATAATTTATCTATATCAGAAGAAGAATATATAAAAACTATTCAATACCATATTAAACAACCTATGCTTCTATTGAAACGTAACGTTTGTGATATAAATACAAATGCTTAGAATCCAATAATATTAAAATTACATCAAGGTAATATGGATTTACAATGTATCCATACTCCTTACGGTTTGTAACTTATGTCGCTAACTACATAAACAAATCTAATAACAAATCTAATAAATGAACTGATTTAATAACAAAAGGTAATATGACAACTAAATAACAATTACGTACTATAGCTAATTGTTTCATAAATAAATATATCACTTATTACCCATGCCATTGTCAAATTGTACAAGGAATTCTATTTATATTAATACTTCTTCTATAGAAAATCGTACGAAAGTAATAAAACAAAGATACGAACTATATAAACTTGATACAGATTCTACAGATATAGTCGTACCTGGATTAATAGAACACTATCAACAAAGACCACTAGATTTAGAAAACATTTGTTTAGCTGATTTCTCAGCTGAATATGATTACATTAAAAACAAAAATAATAATAATAATATTAATACTGATTTTAATAATGACGATGCTTCGGATAATAATGATGAGAATGAAGAAATGACGACTGTAAAAATTATTCCATTGTTAAATCATTCTGGATACATAAAAAAAAGATCGAAAACAAAAATTATTAGATATAGAAAATACAATATACATCAAGATGAATTAAATTACTATCGCGAACAATTAATGTTATATAAACCATGGCGGGAAATTGAACCGAATATTGATAATGCCAAAATGATATACAATAATAACAAAGAATTAATACATCAAAATAAAAAGAAATATATATTCGATACTGAAATCAGATTCAATCAGATGAACAAGAAGAAAATGTTAGTTATAGAGATAAACCATCAGAATTTTTTATATTCGAAGCTGGCAATAATGAAACTGACATAGGAGTAGATATTTGAAATGAACCCAGCAAAAAGTCAGAATCATTTATTGTTCCAAAACTTGTAACGGATGAAGAATACGAAGAATTAATTGGAAGTTTAAATAAGAAACAATACGAATACCATATTGACTTACTACATAAAATAAAAACAAAAAATGAACAATTCTTTGATTTTATAAATGGAGGTGTAAGAGTTGGCAAAAGTAGATTAATTAAAGCCATTTTACAATCATTACTTTGTTATTATATGGAAATATATAAAGAAGAACCAGATTCATTATTTGTTTTACTTTGTGCGCCTACTGGAAAAGCAGCATTTGATATTGGTGGAATGACTCTTTCTTCCGCATTTAGTTTACCGGTAAATCAAATTTTTATAAATCACTTAAATCCAGATACAGCAAATACAATTGCTGCTAAACTAAAAAATTTTAAATTAATTATTATCGATGAAATAAGTATGAAAGGTCGACGAATGTTTGCACAAGTAAACCAAAGATTACAACAAATATTTAGATCTAATGAGTTATTCGGAGGTATTTCACTTATTGTTTGTGGCGATTTTAATCAATTAATGCCTGTTCTAAATGGATGGATTTTTGAACCACAAAATTTAACTTTAGGAATTTTACAAGGTGCTTACTTATGGTTAAATTTTAAAATTTATACATTAGTTGAAATAATGCGACAAAGAGACGATAAATTATTTGCTGAAGCACTAAATAATTTAGCTACTGCTTCAACACGACCCATTAATCACGATTTGATTAGATCACAAAGTATAAATAATATTCCCAATATTAACATACCTGAAAATTGTATAAGATTATTTAGCACAAATAATGCAGTAAATCATTATAATAATTCATTTTTAAATTCTTTAAATACAGAAGGATGTATTAGTGAATGTATAGACAACTGTATAGGAGAAGGAACTGATGCTGCTAAGACTAAATTATTAAGTAATGCAAAACAATTACCAGCTCAAAAGATGCAAGGTCTACTTAATTCATTATTATTAAAAATAACGGCAAGATATATTTTAACAAATAATATTGATACTGTAGATGGATTAACTAATGGAGCAAGTGGAAAATTAAGAAACATTACTTACGGACATTACATTTGTTCATAAACAAAAAATGAACTCAAAATACCATTACAAGTTTACATAGAATTCCATGATCATCACATAGGATAAAAAATAAGGTCTCAATATTATGAAAAAATCAAAAGTAAAAATATTCCAATGAATTGGACACCGATTGACAGAATTTCACGAGCCGTAAGTATAACAAAATCAGCTGGATTACAAGTTAACCGAAATCAATTTCCTTTACAACCTGCAGAAGCAATGACAATACATAAATCGCAAGGATCTCCATATAAAAATGTATTCGTAAACATAAGCCATATTAAAGACAAATGAATGTTATACGTAGCATTTAGTCGAGTAACTAGTGTTTCTGGATTGTATTTACAAGAAGAATACATACCTCCGTTTTTTCGGCGCATATAAATTTAGTGTTTTTTTGTTAAAAAAAAATATAAAGGATTGAATGTTAGACCGCTGTTCGGTCTTATTAATGGATTTCACGTGGATGCAGGTGTTTGGAACCGTTGCAGTATCGCCCTGTAATACAACATTTATCAGGAATAGTTTAGCCTGTTTTTTTAAATGGAATAATGCTTTTGCAAAGAATGTCTCGTTATTAATTTATTCTAATCGTATCATTAGTAATAATTTTTTCAAATGAATATTAATTTTAAGTTTTAAATAAGATTTTACATACAACAAATCAATTGTCATATGTAAATAGAAAATTAAAAGTATTTCTAAATATATAATCAAAAATAACTTTCTCTTTTGCACTATTTCAGTTACTTAGTATTCGAATGAAATTCAGTACTTTTATTTCGATTGTAAAATTAAGAAATCTGAAATAACTAATGAGATTCATAAGAATATACATTCTCAAACAGGAGTACCTAATAAATTATTATTATATAAGGTTCGTATGTAATTAATGTAAAGAATTTTTACTAATATTTCTTTAATTTTTTACAATATTTACGTAATAATATATAAGATTTTAAATATGTTTTTTCAGAAAAGAACGTGTTCCAATGAAACCTAATAGTTTTATTTAGATTGTAAAATTAACAAATCTGAAAAAATTAAAGGGCTTCATTAGAATATTTATTCTTCAATATTTAATAGGTATAGTATATTAAGTATTATTTAATATTTATTAATATAATGCTAGTAATTTAATTAACATTATTTATTCATTGTAGGACCATAAGTTTAATGTAAGCTTATATTTGTAAATCTTATGACTACCTCAATAATGAAATATTGGGTCATGACGAGCCATTCGTCATATTCAATAGAGAAATTTATTCTTTGTAGGCTTATAAAATAAATGTAAGTATTGAGTTTGTAAATGTTATGGCTACCTCAAATTATTACTTCAATAGAGATATAAAAATATTAAACTTTTCTGAGTAGGAGAGTGCCTTATGCGAGAAGCACAGCGTTTCGCTTTTAGCGATATTTATTATTATTATTATTATATTATTTTATTATATTATTATTAGTATTATTATTATTATTATTATACTGATTATTATCAGATAAAAGTATAAAGAATTTTAAAATGGAAAATACTTTTAATATACATTAAAAATAATAAATATATTGAATTGGTTCAACCAGAAAAAATAATAAACTTAATAACTTTAGTGGATTAAAGAAATTACCTAGGAAATGAAATGTGACAATCTTTTTCTTGGCCTCTGAAAAATTATCATTATTTAGACATCAACCGTTATAAAATTGATTTTCCTTGTTTTAAAATAAAGATACTCACTTAAAACAGAAAATAACTATACAACTATACTTTTTATGTTAAAAAACTTGACTCAGTATCAGTAACATTGTAACAAACTCGTTGTTTGGCCTTTTTACCGCGATTTTCGAGTTTTTCGATGATTTTGGTTTATAACTTGTTTTCTCGATTGCACCGGCAAAAGCCAATAGCACTCTTTTATTTAGGAGCTCAAAATATATGAAAATATATGTTATTGAAAAAAATTGTCTACTTTTCACCGATTATAAACGTTTAAAGTAAATTTTTTACGCGATTTTTTGCGATTTTTTTTTGCTGCCTATTTCGTCTCTCTATTTTGTACGTTACGTAAGCGTCTTCAACTGTTCTTACGTCAGACTTTAAATTTTTAAATGTCATAGATCATTAAAAAATTATTAACCTAACGATATTTTGTATAAGTTTTTGTCTTTCGAAAGAAAATAGTTAAAGTGGCCGAATACGGGAGGGTCGCTGGCTATCTGGATCACTTCCCTATTTAATAAAATCTCAGCGATTCGATCTTATTTAGACATTGTATTTTATTTGTGCTTGCTTTTACAGAGATACCCAATGTAAAACAAAATACGTCAGATTGTGTGCTTTATATGATGCACGTAGACCTCTACTTGTTAATATACATCATTTTTTTTATCTTCTCCGGAAAATTTTGTTAAACAATAATAACAAATTTTGAAGTTTGACTAAAGTGTAATATAGATTAAAAATTATTATTTGGCCGAGCTAAAATACATTTTTGCAGTCACTGAAATAAATTTCTCGGAAGGCCGAGAAATCAGTAGGAACAATAAAATTGAAAGTGCAAATACTTTCTATTTAAATTTTTTTCTTGAACACGGTGCGACGCAAACACACTTTCACAGCAACAGCGTCAGGCGCCACGCGCTTGTGCGCTCTTCTCTATCATCAAGGACAAGTGACGCACGCACTCACGCTCAGGTATCAGCAGCAGTCCAAGCACAGACGCACGCTATCGCAGTAGCGGTAAACGATGCGTATTTAGCTATTTGCGTAAGGACACATTCAGGCGACGCACAAGCACGTCTAGTAGCAACAATGACAGGCGACACGCGATCGGCTCTCACATCACCCACGGCAGGCGACGCACATACAGCGCTAGCATAAACGGCAGGTGGCGCGTACTCACACGTGCGCTCTAGCACTAGCAAATGACGCGCATACTGTCTCAACACCGGCCGCAGGTAGCTATCAACTCTTCTCTTTGCAGCATGCTCCGCCGCATTTCACGTATCAACAATGCTCAACAGCCGTAGCGAAGCATGGTCACGCAGATGTTTAAGCAGCATATTGGTGGTCTGGTGTATTTCAGCCAACTTCAATTGATGGCGGTTGAAATGCTCGTTGGAGATAAGGTTATGTCATCCAAACACAACATGTACTAATTAGGGAACATCATTACAGTAAGTCCATTCCAATTATTTGCTTGAATTGCTTGTCAAAGTCTGACTGAGCTTCGCTGCTTGCTTTTATTCTCATATTAGTCATTTCAAGGCCCAGCGAGGCTTCGCTGATTGTAATACTTTTAAATTTCAAAGACAGAGCAGGCTTCGTTGATTGAATTTATGATTTAATTGAATTGATATTGAATTTTAAAGCTTCATGAGGCTTCGTTGATCATGATTATTATCTTATGTATTTGCCTGAAGAGACTTTGCTGATTGTTTCAAGGCTTGAAGAGACTCCATTGATTGCTTCAAGGCTTGAAGAGGCTTCACTGATTGTTTCAAAGCCTGAATATGCATTGCTGATTGTTGCAAAGCCTAAAGAGACTTCGATGATTGTTTCAAATCCTGAATAGGGTTCGCTGATTGTTTCAAAGCCTAAATAGACTTCGCTGATTGTTTCGAAGCCTGAATAGGCTCCGCTGATTGTTTCGAAGTCAGAATAGGCTTCGCTGATTGATTTTATTCGATTAGTTGAATAGTTGGGTTTACTGTAGAAAAGGTT
Source organism: Gastracanthus pulcherrimus (assembly GCA_949152435.1). Taxonomy (NCBI): domain Eukaryota; kingdom Metazoa; phylum Arthropoda; class Insecta; order Hymenoptera; family Pteromalidae; genus Gastracanthus; species Gastracanthus pulcherrimus. The sequence goes on from OX424573.1 coordinate 101,806,666, forward strand.
TTGTTGAAGTTAATGGTTCTCGCACATTAGTAGTGCTGTAAATATTTGTAGACTAACTTTAATATAGAGATATTTGTAGAGTATGATTATAAATATATGTGAAGCACAATAATATGTTGAATAAAATACATATGTACAATTCCATTTACATTATTGTTACATTTCAGTCACATTTCAGTCAGTATCGTTATATAAAATATCACATATTGATCGTTAGTCTTATAATAACATATTTTTGCACAGTAATTATCTATAACGACAATTATAAAATATATCACACTTATTCATACATCCATACATACACAGGAACATGCAAGCTTTTAAATACACACATACATTATAAAACAATAGGAAGTTTAATAACATTATTATTTATATAAAAAAGTATCACACGTAGCTCGCGAGATTTATAATAAAGTCATGCATACATTCATGCAGTCACGTATTCATTCATACTTATAAATACAATTTTATCGAAACATAGAAGTTAATAAATAAATAAATAATTGAGAAAAGACGCAAGTATTACAGACTATGTAATGTAATATTACTAGGTGTACGGAAGTACCTGCGCACCGCTGTCTTAAATTTGCAGAGTGATGGCAGGTACTTGATACTGCGGGAAATGGAGTTCCAAAGGTGCGAACCGCGGGCTCTCAAGGAGTATAAGTCTACATCAATACGCGACCCAGGAACTGAGACACCTTTAATTGTTTCATCCCTGCTACAGGTTCTGGTCTGGTTCTTTTTAAAAAATTCAATGAGATATGGAGGTTGACCTATTCTTATAATTTTATACATTAAGAGCGCAGCAAAATATGCTCGGCTCTGTTCAATATTTAACCAGTCCAGTTGCAGTCTATAAGGGGTGAAGTGTTCATCCCTCCTGACGCCGCAAATATATCTCACACACGAATTCAGCAGTCATTGTACTTTAGTCTGTAGTTCCTGGACACATCGAGATAGTCAACTGCGTAGTAGTTCAGGTAAGGGATAATCAATGCACTTGCGAGCTGCTTATGCAAAGCCTCAGGTGCAGGATCTAAAAAAATTTAATCCATAAAGAGCGCCATTAAGGGGTTATATCCCCCAATGTTTTTTGTTTTTTTCCATTTTTTTTATTGGCTTAAATCTTGCCAAAACAATCCTAGAATCAAAATCAACGCCCAAGTACCGATTTAAACTCAAATTTTTTTTAAATCACTTTTTTCCAAACAGCTTTGATGCTCCAAAATCACAATTTTCGCTTATTTTAGCGATGCTCGCTTTTTTGAATTTCGCGGCTTTGGAAATTAGTAGAAGTTACCTACGATCGATATCGTGTTTTAAATTTGAATTATAGAGGTCGCTATGACATTACAATGGTTACAGCGTATTTACAGCACGTGTTTACTCACACCTGACCTATGTTTAGTCGATCAGCCGTTCTCGTTGTTTACGTTGTTATTTTGAGTTTTGCTTTACTTTTTAACTGTGAATTATATTTACAAGTACTTAATTATGAGTGAAAAGGTGTACAGTGGCCACAAAGGCAGTAAAACAAGAAGTACAAGTACAAAATGGAGTAAAATTACTAATAGACGCCCGCCTAACCGCCATTCGTTCGAAGGCGATTCGGAACACGTTAGTACCTCGGCTAAGAAATTGAAAACTACTGATTTAGACCGTGACCGCGATGTTGATAATAATTTCGGCTACTGTTTCATCAATTTTTTCGCTGCATTTACTGCTCTTTCTGAATTGCAAAAAATGTAATGGTGACGTGCGGTTTTTAGAGTCGAACAAGCGTGGACTAGGCTTCAAAATTATTGTGTCTTGTTAGAACTGTGGTGATGGTGATATTAACAGCTGTCCTGTAATAAATGGTCGTGCTTATGAGATCAACTGCCGTATTATTTTAGCTATGCGCATCATAGGCATAGGCATCAACGGTGTAAAAAAGTTCTGCTCTATGATGGATCTTGCAAAGCCTGTTTTTCAAACAACTTACAGGAAGATCATATCTAATATCGCCACTGCTACTTCATCTGTTCGAATTGTATCTATGAAAAAATCAGCGATTAAAGGTCTCACAGTGTCAGGCGATGGATCTTGGCGAAAGAGAGGGATTACGTCTTTGTTCGAGTTGGTGACTTTGATCGGTTGGTACACTGGCAAGGTATTGGATGTGTGTGTAAAATCTAAGTACTGTAAAGTGTGTGAATATTGGCAAAAAAAAGAAGGTACTGCTGAATACGAAGAGGTATACCCTTCACACAAACAGAACTGTGATGCCAACCATGAAGGTAGTGCCGAGAAAATGAAGATCGACGCAGTTATAGAAATGTTCAAACGCTCAGAAAAACTTCATAATATCAAATATTTGATATATATCGGCGACGGCGATTTAAAAACGTATAAAGGTATAGTCGACTCAAAACCTTATAAAGATTTCATCGTCGAAAAAAAAGAATGTGTCGGACACGTTCAGAAGCTCATGGGAACGCGTCTGCGCAATTTGAAAAAAACAACGAAAGGTCTTGGCGGCCGAGGAAAGTTGACCGGAAAGTTAATTGATGAACTTTCTATTTATTACGGACTTGCTATTAGGAGAAACTAAGATTCAGTAGAAAAAATGCGGAATGAAATTTGGGCAACGTTACTTCATAAAATGTCGACGAAGGAGAATACACAGCACGAGAAGTGTCCCGTCGGAGTAGACTCTTGGTGTTCTTGGCAGCGCAGTACAGCGCTTGGTACATTTGCAACGTACGAGCACAAGAGTCCAATGCATGAGGATGTTTTTAACGCAATAAAACCCATTTATAATGAACTCAGCTCCGACAACCTTCTGTCACGCTGCTTGGGTGCGTATACTCAGAACAATAACGAGTCGTTTACTGCTGTAGTGTGGTCAATTGCTCCAAAGACGGTGTCAAGCGGTAAGACTATAGTTGACATTGCGACTGACGTAGCCGTTATTATCTTCAATGACGGCTTCTCGGGTCTGTTTGCCGTTTACGATGCTCTTGGGTTGACTGTTGGACCAAACATGTACGAGTTTTGCGTGGAAACGGACGCCAATCGCGTCAAAACCGCTGAGCATCGTATGTCCGATATCGCGAAAGAGGCCAGGCGCAGCATTGCATCAGGCAAAAAAAAAGAAGAAGAGGAAATGAAGGCCCTGGAAGGACAATTATATAGTGCAGGGATAGCAGACTGAAGGTAACAAAATTATTATGGACTATATTTTTGCGATTCTTAAGATTTATAACATTTTGAAACTTCAAACGCGTTTTTCTCGAAACCATGTTTTCAAAATCGGCAAGCAGTAGAACTCAAAAAGCTTACATCCGATTGACTTAAAATTTTAACAGTAGCTTCAGTGTTTGATTATCTAGTGAAGTACACACGATTTTAGCGATTAATTAACAAGCAAAAAGTTATAAACAATTTAAGTCGATTTTTTTCGTCGAAAACGATTCTTTGTTAAAACAATCACCATTTCGCGAAAAAAAAATTCTAAAAATATTATCATGTGTACTTCACTAGCAAAACTCATGTAGATAATAGAAAAATTTCTTCTTTGTTATAGGTGGAGTTGGACGAGACTTGTACTGTTCGCCGCGGAAGACCTTTTTGAAAAAGCGGTTCACGGTAATCACTGCATAGCCGCCATTTTGTAAAAAAAATCAATAAAATAATTAATTCAAATAAATAAATAGTCTAAATAAATATCCGAGTCACCTCTATGCATTCTCTTCACCATGTAATTGCTTAAGGTGCCTGCTAAACGCCGTTTTAAATTTACAAAAAGATGGCAGGCACCTCACACTGCTTGGGAACGAATTCCAGAGGTGCGCACCTTGAACTCTAAATGAGAGTAGGCCCTTATCGGTGCGCGACCCCGGAGCCGAGAGCTCTTTCATACCACCACTACTTGAAGTCCTGGCCTGGTTTTTTTCAAAGAGGGCAGTAAGATATGGTGGCTGCCGCATGACAACCGCTTTGTAAAGCAGCAGCCCCATAAAATACTCCCTCCTCACCTTCAGATCTAACCAGTCCAGTTTTTTCCTGTAGGCGGTGATATGCTCATCACGCCTAACACCACATATGCATCTGACACATGCATTTTGTAGACGTTGTAGTCGTGTCTGGAGCTCCCCTGACACCTCAAGAAGAACCACTGAGCAATAGTCTAAGTGAGGTAGTACCAGTGCACATGCCAGCAGCTTCCTCAGTATCTCTGTGGTGCTTGAACGGAATAATTTTAAGCTATACAGTGCTCTATTTACTTTTCTACTGACCGCATTCAGTTGCGGCTTCCATGTCCACCTTCCATCCATCACCACGCCGAGGTTGGTGATTGTATCGACAAAGGGAACGTGTACGCCGGTCTGTATCTCAATGCCTTGCAAGTCAAGGTTCTGAACCTGTTTGATGTTATGATCAGATCCAAAAATGATCGCCTTTGTCTTGCCGACATTGAGGCGCAGGCCAGCTGACATTGCCCAGTTCGACACTGCTCGTGCTACAGCCGACATGCGACTGATACCATCACGAAGA